>JAODJW010000094.1:452235-465246 GCA_026777045.1 Hyperopisus bebe
TGGGGGGAAACCGGAGTACCCGGAGGAAACCCCACGACGACACGGGGAGAACATGCAAACTCCACACACATGGAACCATGACGGAGACTGAAACCCCAGTCCCAGAGGTGTGAGGCAACAATACTAACCACTGCACCACCATGTTGCCCCCATAGTATACACAATATACTGCTGACTTATACATCCTGTAGGGCTATACACTATATACTGTTGGCTTATATATCCTGTAGGGCTATACACTATATACTGCTGGCTTATATATCCTGTAGGGCTATACACTATATACTGCTGGCTTATATATCCTGCAGGGTTATACACTGTATACTGCCCACTTATATATCCTGTAGGGCTATACACTATATACTGCTGGCTTATATATCCTGTAGGGCTATACACTATGTACTACTGGCTTATATATTCTGTAGGGCTATACACTATATACTGCTGGCTTATATATCCTGTAGGGCTATACACTATATACTGCTGGCTTATATATCCTGTAGGGCTATACACTATACACTGCTGGCTTATATATCCTGTAGGGCTATACACTATATACTGCCCACTTATATATCCTGTAGGGCTATACACTAGGATGTGAACCCCTCTTCCAGATTAGACATGGGAGAATGGGGTCCAGTCTCTGTGACCCTCTATAGCCCCCAGGCTAACTAGGATGTGCACAGTGCCAGCATGCCCCCAAGATTCAAGAGGTTTATTTTATCAGTTTGTAAACATAGTGAAGTCTAACCCTAGTCATTCCAAGCACCTGTGCATAATAAGAGAATAATAAAATATAAAGATAACAATATAACATTAAAAATATATGAAATTTATTCAGCTGTACATAATGTCAAAGTGATTGTGCTGTGCAATATAAGCACAATGTGCAAGAGACCTGAGAAATGTACTGACAATTTAGACAGTATAAACTAAATGGACTGCCGTGTTGGTGAAATTAGTTGATGACCTGTACAGAACATGAGCATCAACACTGGTTATGTGCAGAAAGCCCACTTTAAAAGGAGTTTTGATTCCCTGTGAATAGTCAGTTATTAATAAGGCAGAACCCGCAGGCTGCTCATTTACCGCACGGCAGTAAGTGGCTGCAGGTCCCACTGAGCATCTCGGTGTGACTAAAGGTAGCGTCATTGCAACTTCCTGTCTGCCCGTGGCTGCCGCACGTCGGGCGTCCAGGGCTTGTTCGGGCCTGTCGCAGGACCTGACTGGTTCCCCTTGCTGCTCCATTGTCTGTGGCAGCCCGGCCCCCGCCTCCCCGCTGCCAGCACCCCAGTGTGCCGAGAAACTGCCGCTCTGCCTCTCCGCGCTGCCAGGTTTCGGTTCTGCCGCTGCGAGTTTCGATCGCCGCATGGCAGTTGGGAAACTCGGCTCAGACGTGCCGGGTCCTGCCTCCACTCGCTGTGGCGACGTCTGTGTGGCGGCGGGGTGCTCGCTGTGGAGTGCTGACTCTGCGGTGGCCTTGTTCTGCCTCCCCCTGCCTCTGTGAACTCCCTCGGACTCTGAGAGCCGACCATAACCATGTTTGTTACTTTGTTAAATACTTTGTTTTGTACTTTCTTACTCATTACTCAGCTTTCTTCTTTGTTTAATGCTTTGTTCATTTCTTTGTCTTTTGATGGCTGGTACATGAACTTTCAGCTCCCTGCTGCTGCTTCTCACTCCTGTCGCCCTCTGGGGTGGGGCAGCATGCCGGCAACCTAGGGTTACCCTAACCATGCCTGATCCTCTGCACTTCTCTAGGGCCATACAGACCATCCCACATCACTCTGAGGGTGTACCGGGAGAGTGTGAGAGGTCACTAAATCCAACAGCCAAGATGCCAGGTGGCACAATCTTCATGAGCTGCGAATTAGCTTGTGTGGATGTTTATGTAACTGGGACAGAGAGGAACCTCTGAGCCTGAAATTGACTCTCCTCCACATGTCCGTCCATGACCAAGGGACCACTGGGCTCAGGAGGGGGACCAGGGACAGCAGGACGTGATGCAGTCACCGCTGCCCGCTTTTACATTTCGCCTACAACATAAAAAATCTCATTTGAGTGAAAAGTCAAATTTCCAGTTTTTCATCTCCTGGGGCCATTGTGTATTAATCCCATGAAAAAGCCTGCTGAACAGGGCCCCGCCCAGACACTCCCCTCGGCCGCAGGCTCTCTCACCCCCTTAGGGTGCTGAGAACTCACCCATGTCAAGTGTGGAATGAGGGAGCCTAGGGGGCAGAGCATCCCAAACCGGTTCACACACCTCCGCCCCCTCAGACTCCCACCCTGTCCCAACGTGTTTCTGTGTTACTATGTCACAGTGCAACCTGCTCTTCCCTGGGGGGCACGTGAGCCTTGCTCCGGACAGGGAGGGTCAGTTAGTGACATGAAGCAGTCTTTAACACGATCACGGGCAGACAGTGAAGTCAGAGGCCTGTTATCTCCTGCCTAAGTCAAACATGCTAAGAAAACCGCACGTCAAATGGGAGCCTGAGGAGCAGGGATTATCCGGTACAGCCTCCCAGCTACACTGGCAGTGCCAGAGCTCTGCAAACAGCTGGAAACAGCCTGGTGCATGATAAAACATCACCGTCATGTATATGTGTCAGCATGTATAAATTATATTGACTTCTCACACCCTGTTTATCATGCTATTTGTTAATTCTAGGGTAAGTTTAATTAAACAACATGGATTCGCAGTGGCTGCTGTGCCTTCAGAAAGCGCTCTAGATACAGTAAAGTTGCAGTTCTGCATTTGCACCTTTGGAAAGCACTTTGGATGCAGTTAAGACACGGTTGTGCATTTGCACCTTCAAAAAGTGTTCTGGATGCAGTTAAGACACCGTTGTGCATTTGCACCTTCAAAAAGTGTTCTGGATACAGTAAAGACATGGTTGTGCATTTATACCTTCGGCAAACACCCTCAATGCAGTAAAGATGGACTGTATTCACTGCGCCTTTGCTCTTAGACTCGCTAAATCGGGCTGAAATGTGATTTGTCAAAGAGATGCAACACAGTCCATGTGCATTGGTGAGAGTCGGCCAACAAGCATCTCTGGGTCTCTGGTCCCCAGGTCTGGGTGTGAGTGTGCCAGTCTGCTCGGGCATGTTGAGCTCCTATGCACAGCGAGTCAGTGAGCGATACTTCACCATCAGCCCCCCGCCTGCCCATCCGACACCCTGGTCTCCCTTCTGATGCAATCTCGAGTGACAGTAATCGGTAGGGGGGAGGGAATGGGCTTCCTGCCATGAGGCTCACTGGCCTCGTATGCTCTCCCTTCAGCGTCTCTCTTTATCCGCAGCCTGCCATGTTGCCATCTCAAACACGCCAGGAATGAACTCAGCCATATGACCACTCCTGCTGAGGCCACGCCCCCTCCTCCCCTCCAGGCTAAAATGCTGCGTTTTCATCGTTCCTGCACCTCGGGTGACAATGACAGCTGAGACAAGCCTCTAAAAAGTGTGGAGGTGTTCTGGAATCTGCTGGGGGGGCATGTGTGTCCTGTAAGTGTGCTACACACTGCCCCCTGCCCCACATGGCAAGGACACCCTTACAGACTCAGGGTCCTCCACATGTTGGCTGCGCCGTCATTCCCTGAAACACACTGTTTACCTCACCCTGCTGTAAAAGTTCAGTGACTTTGGAAGACAGCATCAGTAACAAAGGCCCCTCAGTCGTCCAGACAGTGTAGACAGACATATGCCTGCCAGACAGGAGCGATATGCCTGGCACAGAGGAGAAGCTCTTCTCTGTGGTGGGGCAACTGAACTGCATGGTGAGCTCCATGTGCTCCACAGAAGATGGGCTGTGAGGTTGGGAATGACAGAAAGCCTCCCCAGCCTGAAAGCTGAACAGGGAGGATGCGAATAAGGTGCAACACATCAACCATGGAAAACATCAACCATGGAGAACATCAACCATGGAAAACATCAATGGATCAAAAATCAATATCAGCAGTAGCCAAGGTTCAGTCCTTCACCTCGGCTAGCTTGTCATGGAGCAGACTGAAATTCCCCAACAATTAGATTCCCCTATAAGCGTAACCTGAAAATGTTCAGCCAATCAGCAGCACAGAAAGGCTCCCTGGAATAACAGCAAAACAGACTTGCAGACAGGCCAGGCTGGGGAGCTCCTGGGGGTGTGTAAACAGCTGGATCCTGACTGTTAGGAGAGCAGGCAGCTTGTGATTGAAAGAAGCACTCTAAAGTACCCAATGGCCAGGCCGCTGTGTGCAAAACACGGACTACAGGCCCTGCTTCTCCCCTTTGGGCATGTAAACAGAGGCCCAGTGAAGAACTCCGCCCCGTCAGAGGGGCGTTAGAGCGCTAAAGCACTCCGATGGCCCGGCGTGTATTTCAGGTTTGCTGTTGCCTCGGGGTCTTTTGCTGTTATCCTCCAAGGGGGTGGGGGTGGGAGCAGATCCAGGAAGCCGGCGGGCCAGGCGGAGGAGAAGACAAGGAGGAGAAGGCGGGGAGGAGGACCGCTACCCTGGGCTGGGGTGGGGAGTGTTTCTCTGCTCATCTGAGACCGAGATGAGAATTAGCACTTCAGAGCCAATGCACTTGAGAGTGAGCCAGAGCTCATGTTTTTCTGCAGAACTTTTTTCCTTCCAAAAGGTGCGCCATTCGTCAGCCCAGGACCTTCTGCACCTGTGCACAGAGGCCGACTGTTCTTAGGAGAGTTACAGACTTCCCCTTGTTACCGTGCACTGTAATGATAGGCTGAATTGTTGATTGTGTCCGCGTGGAGTTTGCCGAGCTTGTCACCATACAAGCGCATCTCCTAGAGCAACAAGGACATAGACATTCAAACAGAAGAGTTTGTCACTGCTTGGTGCCCTGCATGGGTGTGACACGCACCGCCTGCTCCTAGTTTCTGAGACTGCTATCACTAGCATGTATAAAGGCACTGCAGTGGGTCCCAGCTCTAGCTCACTGTGTCCCTGGCACTTTAGTTAAGAATAAAAGTGGCTGCAATGGTGATTTCACAAGCGCCTCTCTGCTGGGGCGTGGTGTCATGGCCGACTGACTTGTCTGACTTGCCCATGGGACATGTTTGGCTTTGAGCTGAAACTGCATGAGACTGATGGCCAGCAGACAAAGGGATGGGTGTTCGGGTCGAGCACGTTGAGTCTTGCAGGCAGGGATTTGCATAAGCTTGGTTTTGGGGTGGCGTCTGTGCCACATAGAAACCGCTCCACTCTATGGTGGCTGCAGCTGAGCATGGGAGCCGCTGACCGTCAGAACCGCTGACCGCCGGAGCCGCTGACCGCCGGAGCCGCTGACCGTCAGAACCGCTGACCGCCAGAGCCTTCAGTCTGAGGACTTCTAAGGCAGTTACGACTCAGCTTTTCTAGTAGCAGCTTGGTGTAGCTCTGAGACTCACTGTCCCCCAACCCTGAGTGAGGCTTTCCCTTTTGAGGGGGGGTATTCCACCAACCATATTTATACGTGACATTAGTCTCGTATTAATAAGTCTCAGTCTGGTCGGAAATGAGTCTCAGTCTGCTGCTGCAAAATGAAATCTGTGTGAAAAATACAAAAGGCATTGGGTAATATAAAAAATCCTGTAACAAACACCTGCAACAGTAAAAAGCTGTCAGCTATTGGCTGGGATTCACACACCAGGAAAGCCTCACACTGTTACAGCCGAGTTATCTGGCATAGATTCCTACCGAAGCAAAAATGAGGAACAGCAGATAAAACTGTGGAAATGCAGTGGAATTCCCCGTTAAGCTAAAGTGCCTTTTATGATGCCACCTGCAGTTCAGACCTGGTACTCCATCTGAAGCTAAGCAGGTTTTGACCTGGTCAGTACTTGGATGGGAGACCAAATAGGACAGCTGGGTTGTTGCTGGAAAAGGTGTTGGTGTGGCCAACAGGTTAGTCCATCCTGTGGTCAGTGTGGATCCCTGTGCCCCAGTGCAGTGACGGGGACATTGAGCTGTAAAAAAAGGTTCCGTCCTTTGGATGAGACATGAAACTGAGGACTTGACTCTGAGGTCATAAATGATCTCTGGCCATCTTCCAAAAGAGTAGGGGTGGTACCCTGACGTCCTGGCTAAAAATTTCTCACTGTAGCCGTTTGAAATCTGGCCTCCTAATCATCCCCTAATTGGTGAATTCTCTCCTGCCCCTTCACCACCTTACCTACTGTGTGGTGAGCGTACTGGTCCAGAATGGCTGCTGTCACATCATCCAGGTGGGGGCTACACAGTGGTGGTGGTTGAAGTGGCTCCCTGTTGGTTCTGGAAAGTGCTTTGGGTGTCTCAAAAAAGTATTATATATATGTAACATTTGTTCAATTCTTTCCCATAAATGTTACCTGCTGATGATAATGTCTGCTGGGCCATGGCCAGGTGAGCATGTGTCCAAAGTGTGTTTTCATGGACATGTGTTGCTCTCTGTGACTCTTTACCTGGTTCCAGTAAAAATATCCCTCATTTAAAACCAAGGAACGTAGAGAGCGCCTATTTTCAGAGCTGTTTTCTGAAGCAGCGTTTTGCCACAATGAGCCTGAAATCATCCTGGAAAGCAGAAGTGTGCAGAATAATGAAGCTATTGAGCAGCTGTGTAACACGGTCACTGCTGGCTCTCTCTGTTCAGCTGCTAGCCTGAGCCCCCCCCCCGTCCTGCTCACTTCCTAAACGCCTACACTGCTGCCTTATTTCTCTTTCAGGCTCTCACTCTGCTCCCCACCTTCCTCTTTTTTCACCCGTCCTCCTGACTTGCCTCGCACCCACCTCCGCGTGCCACGCCCCTAGCCGTTTACCTACCCTGCAGATCATAGTCCTAACCTGCTCGACTTAAGCGCCCGCGGCTGTGAGTGACATGCATTCTTGTTGTGCTTTGTGTGCCGGAGTGGTTTAGAGCCGCCCCGAGCAATGGAGATGCGACAGTGGACGCAAACCGTGCTGCAATGAGGAACAGCAGTTCCATGGAATTGCTTTCCTGAGAGGCACAGAACAGGTTTGGTGGGCTCTGCGAATGAGGACAATGCTCGTTCTGTGCTGCTCACGTCTCCAGCTGTACAGCTCCAGATCACTCGCCTCTGTATGAAATGCCACTTTGCTAAAGACAAAACTTTGCTGAGTGTTTACCAGGAAGGAAGGGATTTCAAGAATTTTCCCCTGAGATCAACACATTTTATCTAATCTTACCTAACATAATTTGGTTGTTTTTTAATCCATCTATCCATCCATCAGCCACTATGGTCAAGGTCATTTTTGTGTTTTGTTTTTTCTTAACCATGCAGTATTTTGGTGATAACAACACACCATTTCTTGCATTTCTTCACACAGTGGAGCTCCTGTCCATACACTGCTTACACTGCACCTGGGCATTCACTGCACACTCAGTGTAGCTGCACCACCTTGACAGCACATATGTTTGTAAAGTGCTCTTTGCCTCAGTTGTACCTTTTATTAGACAAAAGCATCTGCTAAATATGTAAATGTAAATTTCATGTAAATGGAATGCAGGGAGCAGCTGAATCATTAAATGATGCAGCACCACACAGGATTCTCTCAGTGGGACCTCACCTCAGATTCTACCAAACACGTGTAACTATATTTATACATGTACACAAGTGTAACAAGATGAAGGACCTGACCTTGACAGCTCTTTGCCTTCTCACCCAGCACCTACAGGGGGAGTTAAAGAGCATCCAATGTACTGCATTATTGTAGGTATTACAGGAGACCAGAGATAAATGTTGAATCAAATCTGGTATCTATCTACACATTCATCTGTGTATTTTTAGTATGACATTTCAAAAGAGTTTTTGATATGAGTCTTAAGCAGAAGACTTCTTAAACAGAAGTGTAGGGGACATATAATCGAGGTTAGATCTGGAAGTGGGATAACACACTACAGTACAAAACTTATAAAGCGTGAGAGAAAATGTTTAAACGATCTTCACGCTTAAAAGTGTAAAACTATGATATTACTATCAAAGTGTGTTAGCTTAGCCTCATCAAAACTTGTGAACTCAGAGTATGGTGCAGACAGAAAGAAGTGAGGATTGACTAGTGGCTCCAAAACAGAAGAACAGAACTAACCAAGCACACTGGTAACAAATAAAAAAAAAATCAAAGACCACAAGGGGTAAAAAATAAGGGGAAAACACTACAGACTGAACCATAAATAAACCTAGACAGGGAAGCAGGTAATACAGAGAATAGAACTAGGGAGATAAGCAGAGAAATACTCACAGAACAAATGACATTGATTGACTGGGGAAATGAACAATGGCAGGGACTTAAATACACTGATACTGAGGACTAACGAAGGGCAGGAGTGAATAATCAAGATCAACCAATCAAACAGCAAAGCAGGGCATCAGGAGGCAGGTAGAATGAACTACAATAACTGAGTGTTGGACAAGAGAACCCTAACTAAATCAAGACTAGGAAGAGGACTAAATAGGTACAAGAAGAACATAATAAAACAGAGCACAAGCACGCTAACTCAAAACAGGGAAGCGATGATAACTAATAACAAACACTAGGGAAAAAACAGAAAACAAACAAACCAGATGAGGCCGGCCTAAAACCCACAACCAGAGCCTCTGAACTGCTCACTCAACCCATTAAGCTACGTGGTGGTTGAAAAGCAAGAGACAGAGTGGGGAGGGGGGGGGTGGGGCAGAACTGGCTGAACAGGGAAAGGTCAGAGGGTGGGGTTGGGTGGGGTCAGACGGGCGCTGATCTTGACAGTACCCCCCACTGAACACGCAAACACAGGGCGTGCGAGGGTACCACCAAGGCCAGCAAGAGGGACAGAACAGAAACCAACTGAAAAGAAAAACTGGAGGGGGAAAAAAAACACTAACAGTGACCAGGGAACCGAACAGTAAGAGCCAAGAGATTAAACAGAAGGGGAACAAAAACAGAAAGGGTAAATATGAGGATCTGGGAAAGGACCACAGGATGAGAAAACAAGGGTGGGAACAGATCAAGGGGACCGGAAACAAACAAAGTGGGGACTGAATGTGGGAACCAAGGGACAGGAACGGGGATGGACGTATTGGGGTAAGGACCAGGAGAAGACAGATTGGGAACAGTACCAGGGACAAAAGAGATAGGGGCAGGATGTGGAGAATGAGGGATAGGACCAGGTACATAAGGCGGGGACCAGGACAGAGCAGGGGAACCAGAAGGGATGGGAACAAAAAGAGCATATGAGGAAAAGGCCCAGGTATCTGAGACGGGGACCATGACAGAGTAGAAGAACTAGAAGGGATGGGAACAAAGTGAGCAGGGTGAGGAAAAGGACCAGGTATCTGAGACGGGGACCAGGATGGAGTAGGGGAACCAGAAGGGATGGGAACAAGGGGAGCAGGGTGAGGAAAAGGACCAGGAACATGAGATGCAGACCAGGACAGAGTAGGGGAACCAGAAGGGAAGAGGATGAGGAAACTGAGGGGCAGGACCAGGATGAAACAGGGGAACTGGAAGGGAACAAAAGGAAACAGATGGGGTAGCAGGCTTGGGAACAGAGTAAGGGACTGGGAATGAACAGGACAGGGATGGGACACAGAAGGATGGTGTATGTGGACTGCCGTAGGCCTGGATCAATTAATGGCTGGATTCAGTGGTGGCATAACCTGGGCAAGGGTCTGGAGATATAGGCGAATCATGTGATCTTGTTTACCAGCATTCAGTTGTAGTGCTGATGATGATTATTTTAGCTACCTCAGCTAACTCAGTGTGCTGAGCCCCGTGCTTTACTCTCTCTACACCCATGACTGTGTAGCTAAGTACAGCTCTAACACCATCCTCAAGTTTGCGGACGATACCACCGTAATAGGTCTGATCAGCGAGGACGATGAGACGGCCTACAGGGAGGAGGTCAGACTCCTGGCAGAATGGTGTCAGGACAACAACCTCACCCTGAACATTAACGAAACTAAGGAGATGATTGTGCATTTACGCAAACAGGCAACAGAACACAGCCCCATCTACATGCGAAGGACTCATCACATCCTGGTACTTCAGCAGTTTAGTTCAGGACAACAAACCTCTGGAGCTTGTGGTGAACTCAGCACAGAAGATCACGGACACACAGCTCCCTGCGATAGATGACATCCACACCACACGCTGTTTCAGGAAAGTGAAGTGTATCAGGCGGGACCCCAGCCACCCTTCACTGTCACTTTTCACCCTCCTCCCATCTGGGAAGCGACTAAAGTTCATTTGGACGCGCACCTCCAGGTTCAGGAACAGTTTCTACCAAACTGCAATCAGACTCATGAACAATCAGTAACCTTGTGTCACCTCCACTGCTACCTGCACATATACTTCTGCCACTGTCTCTGTCTCTATTTATTCCTGGGATTCTGGGCTTATTTATTTATTTACTCATTGTCTTGTTGTCTAGCTGACTCGTTGTCTATGTTCACTGTCTGCAGGAGCACATGCAAGCAAGCATTTCATTGTACATGGTACTCATACTTGTACACATGACAATATAAGAATTGAATTGAAGGTTGGAGTTCAACTATAGTAATTGGCTGTAGACTTTCACAGATGACCCTAACTACTAATCTGTCAGTTGTGACCTGAGCAATCTAAACGGATGATACTGAGAGGTCACAGATGTTTTGCTGCTGATGGGAACAAGCTCTTCTTCTAAGTTTTTTCTTCTCGAGATGCATTCAAGGTGAATGACTGCTCCACGACCATAAAATGATGGAGTATAAAGTATTCATGTAGGTATTTATGTTACTTACTAGGGGGTGAAGGGATGATCACATGGTCTTAAAATATAGGAAAAAGGGCATCCCATTTTGGACACCTAAAAGCACACCAGCAGACTCAGACAGGGGAGAGGCCCTACCAGTGTTCCCAGTTTCAATCATTTAGGAAACCTAAATAGACACCAACAGATTCACACAGGGGAGAGGCCCTACTAAGTAAATTCAATTTAATGTTATTTATATAGCGCATTTTCTCAGCATTACATTGTCTCAGAACGCTTTACATTATCCCTGCCCAAAGCCCCCACTGAGCAAGCCAGAGATTTGAGTCTCATTGTGGACAGCAGGCAGGTGCTGGTGCTGCTTCTGACAGCAGGTCAGGGCTCTCAGTGTGGGAAGACTTTCAGTTCAGACGCTAAAGAAACAGTATTGCAGTGGTTAGAACTGTTGCCTCACACCTCCAGCATCAGGGCTCCAGTCTACACCCCCATCTCCATGTTCACCCTGTGTCATCAATGGGTTCCTCCAACTTCTCCTCACAGGTTAATTGGAGATTCCAAATCGCTCATAGGTCTGCATCTGTATGCGAGTTTGCCCTGCGATGGGATCATGTTCCATCCTGGGTTATCCATTCCTGCAGATATTTTTAAAGCGTATATGCATTTTAGTTTTTATACTTAATTCATTCTTTACTCCCACACTCTGCATTATGACAGACCAGAATAATATCCAGCAATGGGCAAGCCATACTTAGAGTCCTCTGACTCTACATCCTCCAAGGAAGACATGTCAGTGGGTTTTCAGGAAGTCCTCGAAATACTCCTTTCACTGCCCGACTCTATCCCCAGTTGAGTGCAACAGTTATCCACCCCTACTGTAAACAGCATGGGCAAAGCCCCGCTTTCTCCTCTTGAGTCAGAAAGTCTAACCAAAAGCCGCTATCCATGACTTTGCGTAACCGCTCCCACAACCAGGATTTTGCTTCCGCAACTGCCAAAGCAACATTTCTCTTGGCCTGCCGGTACCTGTCAGCTGCCTCTGGAGTCCCACAAGCTAACCAAGCTTGAAAGGCCTCCTTCTTCAGCCTGACAGCTCCCTTTACTGCTGACGTCCACCACTGGATTTGGGAATTGCCACCAAAACAGGCACTGACAACTTTACAGCTACAGCTCTGCACAGCTGCCTCAGTAATGGGGGCTCAGAACATGGCCCATTCACACTGAATGTCCCCTGACTCCCTCAGGATGCAAGAGAAGATCTCCCAGACAGGGGCCTCTGCCAGATGCTCCCAGCCCACTCTCACTGTTTGTTTGTATCCTACATTTTGCCCCAACATCTGATCCATGCTATGTCCTGAAAGTGCTGGGAGGCACAAAGAAACTCTAAAGACAGTCCAAGAGCTGGTTAACTCCAAAAGGAACTTTATTAGAGCGATTAGGACAAGCAACAGAGTAACAATGACTAGACTGGGAAGCACAAGACAGAGGGGCACAAATATACACTGAGAATTAATATATGTAGGGCATCACAATGGATCAGAGACAATCAAACACAGGTGAGGGTGACTAGTACAATCAATGAGGGGCAGGTGTAAGTGATACGGGGGAGACAGCTGGGTGGACGTGCATACAAACAGGACAGGACTGAGGGAGACATGACAATCCAACTAAACAATTAATTAATAAAATAACTATAACACAGTTAATGTCAATAAAAATCTGGTTTTCTGCCCCAGTGGTCTTCCATACTCACAACCTGTGCTGAGGCAGAAAGTATAATGAAGATACTGCTCAAGACAGGCGGGGTTGAACTTCGACATAACATTGATAAAAAAAAAAAAATCAAAAAGAAGAAGTAACTGTACACACCCTGTATGAATGACATAATTGACTAGGTAAGTTTTGAGAATCATCTTAATTACACCATGTGACATTTATTGTTATGTTACAAAATACTATTTTGGTTTGTGGATGAAACCGTGGTGTATGCAAGTTACCATACATAACTTTATTGAACTCAAAATCATGAAAGATTTTATGACATTTGAAGCAATGCTACTTCAAATGGTGTCTGACCCACCCATCTACATTCTTATAGTACAGAAACCACCTGGACCATACACATCGGTCCTAACTGAATTTGGGGAACTTCCCACTGACTTAATCATTAATTTAGAGAATATTATAATATTTGTAGATTTCAAGAGTGACTGATGCCTTCAGCCAAAGAATCCAAATGCCATGCTCAAAATTGCTTAAATCACCTTTCTTTCCCATTCTGACATTCAGTTTGGAGTTCAGGAGATTGTCTTG
>JAODJW010000094.1:635621-648805 GCA_026777045.1 Hyperopisus bebe
TAAACTGATGCATTGACTTTATTGGTGGCGATTACCTGCAGCTGCCGTGTCGGAAACGCACCGCAGCGGACACGCATTCAGTGTAAAACAGGGGTTATACTTCTACCGTCAGCGAGATGCGCTGAGCATAGCCTCTTTCTTAGTGTTCTTGTTTGTAGTTACTAGAGATGCACCGATACCGATATTCAATCGGTATCGGCGCCGATCCAGACCTGTTTGACGGATCCAAGTCCTATACTTACTTATTTAGTTTTCGGCAATCAATCGCAGGACAGCTCTTTCCCATTTTACATGTGTTTTTTGCGGCATTCAAATCAAACGCAATCGCTGCCCCTCATTTTTTTCACTACTCAGTGACTTCCGCCTGCTGTGACGTCATGTGCACTCTCTTCGCAGTACGAGGAGCGTAAGATAAGAGGTGACGATCTGGGAGTTTTTTATGCTTTTAACAGAAACCAGAAGCACAGCAGTCTATGTAAAATATGGTTTTAAGGTGGGAATAACGTTTAATGGACAATCGCATTTAACAAAGCGCACGCAACTGCGAGACAAAACAAAGCAATGGATGATTTGGGAGTCGCTAACTTAATCGGACTGTCTTGCGAACTCGCTGCAGCTTGTGATACAAGAGGGGCTGCCACCGCAACAAAAGTGTAACTGCGCTGACGCCAATGGGAGAAAAACTTAAAATTTTAACCATTCGCCACTTGTGTATATTTGCTTTGAAGATATTCATATTGAACTGCAAATGCCTCAAAGACGGTTAATACAAACGAGGTGGAACAGTACGTCATGTATGTTTGTCTTAGCCTAATTAAATATTTTTTTGTCATACATTTTTTCCATCTATATTTACTAGCTTAAAAAAATAATATATAAAGTATAACAAAGTAAAAAGCTCTTGTATCGGAATCTGTATCTGTATCGGCAGTTGTGTATCAGAATCGGATCGGAACTGAAAAAACGTGGATCGCCCATCTCTGGTAGTTACTGTTATTACTTGTTCCTGATTGTGGCGTGTGTCTTATGCCGGTGTTCTGACGAGACCTATGGAGAGGTGCTGTCGAGCCTTTCTAAGCATGTGCAGTTCCACAGTCTTGGGGTTAGCGTGAGGATTAGGGTTAGGACTATTGATTAGCACTATCCTATCCCGACAAAGTAGCTCAACTCGTCAGATCACCGGTCTGATCCTCGCATGTTCTTGACGTTGTATTAATCTCCCACCATGTGTGTACCTTACAGTACAGTGTCTGACCTCCTTGTCTTTCCCTTGTTGTGTTTGGTGTTGGTGCTTGTCAGGTTCATGTGTTAGTTTTTTTAAAGGGCCCTAATATGCTATGTTATTCCCTGCAGAAATTCTCCTTGTTTCTTACTGCCACCATAATGCCTCGGTCTGCTACAGTACTTACAGCCATATTTTGTGGTTTACACTTTATAAAAAGGGCCATATTGCAGTTTTTGTTTCATGATACTTAATGAGCTTACTGGCAAAGATTAGCGGATTGGCATTATATCACTTCTTTATTCTCTGGAAAATTAAAGGTTGATCTGCTGGACAGATTTAGTAATGAACTGTTGAAAATGTCGCAGTCCGGTATTTTGAGACCTCTTATAAGTGGTGAATGAGGCGATGAAATCCTTCGTTCTCCTCTACAGAAAATTGCTGATTGCCTCATGCAGTTACCCCCATTACTGGGTAAAACTTCACGAGGGCTAACAAATACTTAGTAGTTACTTCAGTTACTGCTAAAGTACAAATCATGAACAAATATAGTAGGTACTTGAGATAAAAGATGCGTCATGATTCAATATGATGAACAAACATGAGGTCAGTATGTCACATGTGCTATTCATTATTTGGTCCTTCAGTAGTTCCTTCAGTAGTTCACAAAGTTTTTTAAAACTAACAGATATAGTAACAGAGATGGTAATTGCTTGAGATTAAGAGGTGTCACGCTTCATTAATGATGACCAAACATGAGATTAGTATGTAACTAAGGCTTAGTTTGTGGTTAAATAATATATAAGTAATAGAGTAATACACCATTATTGGTCCCCCCAGGGGAAGAATGTGGCTGAGTGGGGTAAGCTTCTGTGCCTTTAATGTGCAGTAGGTTGCTGGTTTGAGCCCTTAATGGCCAGCTTGCTTTCACCTGCAAAGAGTGATTTAGAGGTGCTATAAAGAGAATTTCCCCACAGGGATCAATGAAGTATCAATTAATAAAGTTTCACCCGTTATTGTATACAGTAGTTATATCTAAGTGGTGCAGCTAACTTTGAATATAGATATATTCAAATATCGGTCAAGATTGACACAGCAGACAGGTGCTGAGACCCTGATTGTAGAGCTCCAGACATAGTTGAGCCTGTTACCATTTCCATAACCCGGCATGTCAATGTCAGTAGTTGTGTACAGTTGGTGTCTATTGTGCGTTATTGTCTAATTGTCTAATGTTAATTGTTGTAAAGTGTGTGTGTGTGTGTGCGCACTAGGGCTGGGTATTGTGACCAATTCGGCGATTCGATTCGATTCTTATTTTTATGGTTTCGATTCGATTTCAATTCGATATCGATTAGCTATCAATATTTCACTTAAAATGTTAGTTTTGCAGACATGGGATATTTTGATATGAATGCTGGTAACTGAAACTCTCCTACTTAAGTTTATTACTGAAATACACATCTACATTAAAAATAGGGTGCACACAGTTGTTTATTTTAAACAACTCTTATTTTAACTGAACACTGTAACAAGATGTGCATCCATTGTACACCATGTAAACAAACTGCAAAATGCACATTACTGTAAAAAAATAAAAAGACCGTAAATGTGCAACAGTGAAATCTTACGTGAAGCACGCGCATTAAGAATCGATTCGGGGATTTCCCGATTCGATATCGTTGCGTTAAACTGAAGATCGATTAAAATCGGAGAATCGATATTTTTTACCCAGCCCTAGTGTGCACCCACCATGTGCTGTTGCAGTAGTCAGGGTGACCACACAGCGGGCAGTGTTGTTATAGTGGTGGGTCAATGATTGTTCAATGTAACACAGTCAGTGGCTGTGTTACTGTTTATAAGGACATAATAAAAGGCCATTGTTCTCCCCTATAAGCAAGACGCCTCACCTTTCTCCACCACCAAAATGCCTTGGTTTGCCAAGCACTACGATGGTGTCAGAAATGGGATGCCAGAAGTGGCCCCACTGGTGCAGCTGACTCAGGAGCTTCTCACCATCGTTTGGCAAGCCAGCTCCAACCTGGTGGACCTGTAGGTGCCAGTGCCTGCCAGCAGTTTAGTGCCCACCAGCAGCCCAGCGTCCACCAGCTTTGGTCTCTTCTGCCTGGGCAGCACTCACGAGCTGGGAAGCTGACAGACTCCCCCCTTTCACAGGAGATATGAGGTGGGGAGGTGTCATGGCTAACCATTTGGGGTGGCAGTGTAGTACTGGTGGGATGGCTTTGCATAGTGGAGCCGGTTAACATTTGCATACTGCCATGCTCGCAAGTGAAATGCACCGTTTTCCAGCCCCAGACTGTGAAAGAAGGACACAGGTTTGAGTGTCTGTGAGTTTGTGTGTAATTCAAAATATTGACATTGAAACTCATTGATTCATGTTTTAAGGATAGTGCAGCAAGATCTGGTTTTGTGGGACTCGTGACATTTCTAGTATGGGATCATGCTTAAAGGGGGCCAGTACTCACCGCTACGCAGCACCGGAACCTCTTTGATTTCCCTTCCGCATGCCGGGAACATTACCTGTGTACTGGCACTGAATAACAAGGTGAGTAGCGGCACCTGTTTTTCCCCACTTCAGGCACGGACCAGAGCATTTCACTGCTGTAGTACATTACAGCACCGTCGCATTACCTCTCATGCATGATGCTAATGCGAGGCTTCGCAAAGACGGGGTTTCCTTTGCTCTGAACGGTCATGATGACGCCAGGTTTCAGTTGGGGGGGAGGGGCAGCATGTGCCTCGCACCTCCAGGTTAGGATACTCAGATGCAGTCCGAGGTCTGTTGGGCTGGTTCTGGCCCCATTTTAGCAGCTGGTATCCTTCAGGTCTGTTTTACATCACTGTCTCTGAGTTCCCTGCTGTCACCTTCTGCGGGCAAACTGGGAACTCTATGATCTTGGCTGAATTAATACAAACCAAAGGTATATAGATAAAGCTCTTAATGGGTGCAGCAGTCACTAATTATATTTAGCCACATATAGTTATAACGTCATTCATAGAATGAATTATTAATTTTAAATTACAGATTCTTATAAAAACTTAACCCGTGCTCTTATAAATAAATAAAGCATTGTCATTGTCATTCTTTGAATCCTTGGAAAATGCTAATTGGCTGTGTAACAGGAACTTGTCCGGCCAGTGTCTTTGCATGGTTTAGGCCCATTGAATACTGGACAGTGTGCGGGCTGGTTCTGCAATGGCAGATTCTTCCATGATCTGATACCACGCAGACTGAGGGTCTATGGGGCAGTGGAGCTGTGGAATAGAGAGGGAATTGGAAGTATTCATTTTAGGCAATAGACATGTTAAGGAAAAGAGAAAAGGCATCTTAAAGAAGAGGAATCACGCTGTTTTTGTGGATGTTATGATGAGGTCTCCATGGCTGAGCCCTTTCCTCAGATGTCCTGCCTCAGCCTCGCTACCTCTCCTCTATCTTGTGCTCTCTCACCTTCCTTCGGTTCCCTCTCCTGCCTCAGCCTCGCTACCTCTCCTCTATCTTGTGCTCTCTCACCTTCCTTCGGTTCCCTCTCCTGTATCAGCCTCTCTACCTCTCCTCTGGCTTGTATTCTCTCACCTTCTTTTGGTTCCCTCTCCTGCTCTCACTCTCTGGCTGCTGTTATCTGAGCGGAGCTGAAATCTCCTTGGAGAGAATTACCCATGAGGGCAGCCATATTCATCGGGTTTCCCTAGCATGGAGGTAAAGCAGTCATGCAGCCACTTAATGCAGCAGGAAGTAGGGCTTGTTTACACAGCAATGATAACCTTGCTTTAAAAAAAAAAATATATATATATATATATATATATATATATATATATATAGAGTGGCTGGAGAGATTCCATCTGGCTGAGGGCAAGCGGCTGGGTTGGTGGGAAGACATCTCTTACATTTTGCCTTGATGTTATCATTTACCTTCTTTCTGAGACTGTGCTGCGTGACACGAGATGTTACCATAACATAGCATCAGCTGGGGAATCTTACATTCACAGGTCTAATTCTCCTAGCATTGGCTGCGCTAATTTCACAAGCCTTCTGGATGGGGGAGAATCCACTGGGCTGATTCCACGAGCCACATGGATGACGGACCCTAGCGGAGCACCGACCGGCCTGATTCCATCAGCTACACGGACGGGGGATGCTTCAGCATGAACGGAGCACCGACCGGCCTGATTCCATGAGCCGCGCGGACGGGGGATGCTTCAGCATGAGCGGAGCACCGACCGGCCTGATTCCATGAGGCGCGCGGATGGGGGATGCTTCAGCATGAGCGGAGCACCGACCGGCCTGATTCCATGAGCCGCGCGGACGGGGGAAGCTTCAGCATGAGCGGAGCACCGACCGGCCTGATTCCATGAGCCGCGCGGATGGGGGATGCTTCAGCATGAGCGGAGCACCGACCACACCACTGGGCTCCTGTGTCAGAAATCTGACTTTCCCTTTTTGCGTGCTGGAGGAGCAGGAGGGAACCTGCTGCAGGAACCCAGGGTGCTTTCAGCTCTGGGCAGGTGGCTCTGCTGATACTGCTGGCTCAGCTTCTCTGTTTTCATCACAATTGCGGTGGTTCTTGGTCAGTTTCCATGACAACAGTTCAGACTAGTCAATCGTGGAAGATATATTCTTGTCATAAATAAATAACAGTATTTGTTTTTTAGGTTCATATTTCATATGTGTCTCCGTTAAAAATATACCATCAGCCATAAACAGATTTGCATAGGAAAATCCGCTGGACATCGGTTGATACAGCCTGAACCATTTGGACAGTAAATGCATTATTAATGTCAGAGGCAGCTTCTTGCTTTAAGAAGTCCTGGAACAGCACTGTCAGTACCACATCCTGGATGCCTGTAGGCTTTCCAGTCATTAGTTGGATGCCTTTGGGGATCATAATTAGTTTAGCAGGGGTTTATGCGGAGCCCTAACACCTGGTGCTACAGTGAACTCCTCTGCAAAGACCATCAAACCCATTGCAAGCAAACAGAATTATTGAAATGGTGGTGTTTCCTTGTCGGCTTTTCCTAGCGTGGCTCAGGCCTTGTTAGCATTTGTGCTGTGTGTCAGCCCTGGTATTATTGGTATTATTAAATACTAAAATGCTTCGTATTTGAAATTCCCGACGGTAACTTTCTGCCTGTTGCGACAATGAGTCTAAGATTCAAAGAATACATAACTTTATTAACAAGGTGCAGAGCAAGACAAAAGCGCAAAGGCAAAGACAGAGGCGAAGGGTCAAGCTGCACACAGTCACATGGCTGCTGCTCTGCCACTCAGTCTGGTTCAGAAGATGAGCCTCAGGGTCCAAAGAGCAAATAGCCCATTACAAACATGTGGCTGTTGAGTAGTCAACCAGGCATAAGAGCGACTAGGCTGAGCTTTCAATGAAGGCCCAGGTACGAGTGCGCGCAGTACAGGAGCAGGAGCCACAGCATTGCAACATCACAAGCATTCAGGGCCGCAGGCCTCAGGAATCAGGGGAGCTTAGACAGACTTAAGGGTCGAGGTACAAAGGCTGCTACTGAGGATGGCGTTATGGAAGTGAACCAGGTCAGGTAATCAGCAAAGAGGAATCAGGATGCTAAACAAAAGCAGAAACGGGAGAACGGACCAAATGGTAGGAGTGACCAAAAGACAGATCTTTCCCCAACACTGATGGTACCCCGGAATCTCATATTTCAAAATATTAAACACTGCTCCAAAAATCTCAATCACCAGAAAGCCCAATTAATAATCATCCATAGACTGTACCCTGCTCCCAGGAAACACCACCTCGTGGGATTGGAGCCTGACCCACTCTGTCATCTCTGTCCCCTTCAGCCGCTCCCAGGAAACACCACCTCGTGGGATTGGAGCCTGACCCACTCTGTCATCTCTGTCCCCTTCAGCCGCTCCCAGGAAACACCACCTTGTGGGATTGGAGCCTGACTCACTCTGTCATCTCTGTCCCCTTCAGCCGCTCCCAGGAAACAGCACATCGTGGGATTGGAGCCTGAACCACTCTGTCATCTCTGTCCCCTTCAGCCGCTCCCAGGAAACAGCACATCGTGGGATTGGAGCCTGACCCACTCTGTCATCTCTGTCCCCTTCAGCCTCTCCCAGGAAACACCACCTTGTGGGATTGGAGCCTGACTCACTCTGTCATCTCTGTCCCCTTCAGCCTCTCCCAGGAAACACCACCTCTTGGGTTTGGAGCCTGACCCACTCTGTCATCTCTGTCCCCTTCAGCCTCTCCCAGGAAAAACCACATCGTGGGATTGGAGCCTGACCCACTCTGTCATCTCTGTCCCCTTCAGCCTCTTCCAGGAAACACCACATTGTGGGATTGGAGCCTGACCCACTCTGTCATCTCTGTCCCCTTCAGCCGCACCCAGGAAACACCACCTCGTGGGATTGGAGCCTGACCCACTCTGTCATCTCTGTCCCCTTCAGCCGCTCCCAGGAAACACCACCTCGTGGGATTGGAGCCTGACCCACTCTGTCATCTCTGTCCCCTTCAGCCTCTCCCAGGAAACACCACCTCGTGGATTTGGAACCTGACCCACTCTGTGATCTCTGTCCCCTTCAGGTCCCTGCCACCTTTCTTCACATGTTCTGTGACTGTTCTCTGGCTGCAGCCCTCTGGGGCTTTGTGGCTAAATCACTCTCCATGATTCTGTCCTTCCCTGTTCCTTTATCCTCTGACATCCTTCTCCCTCTGAACACCTCCTATGTTTCTCTCTCTTTTCTGATGTCGGCTTCCAATGTACATAAGCTACTCTTATGATGTTTTTCCACTGGTCTACAGGAGTCCCCGAGTTGTACTGCAAAGAGACACTATTTACAGCCCAGTGCTGGGTGAGAGACTGTTCTGTATAACCGAAGAGTAATCATCCCCACAGAGGAGGGGAGGCATAAGGAATCAGCTGTGACCATGGGGGGTCCACACAGTGTGCATTTTTTTTTTTACTGTGCACTAACTTCTGCTAGCACATCTGTTTAAATTCTTGTGCTATGTTAGCATCAAACGGTAGTGGAATTAGCATTTGCTTGTGTAAATTTGCTTAAAGAATCCATTCCGTTCACTGTTTTACAGTACATTTTTAAGTAGGAGGTTGGGAATCTTCAAATTCCAAATTATTGGGAATGCAACAATACATAGCAATAGGCGAAACTACTGATAATGAATAATATATTTAATATGCAGTTTTTTCCTTTAGACAATCCATGCATATCAACGCAGGTCACTGGTATCTCCATGAATTTCAACCAATCAGACAATGGTTATGCAACCAGCTCAGTTTGATCATGCTTTCAGCCCTGGTAGTGCACACGGCTATGTCAGCTCGGGTACGAGTTGGATACAGCTCACATACTTCGCAATATTAAACCATCACTTCTCAGTTCCTGTCAAGTACGGCTGGTGACAGTGGAAAAGCGCCATTAGCATCCCGCTGGAAATCTCCTTCCAATTCTGTATGTCTAGAAGTTTCAATAATCTTGTATTGCTGGAGATGTCTGCATCCCAGATTAAAAACTGTTCTGCGTTCAAACATGGCTTCCCGTCTTGCAGCAGCAATTGGTCAGGTATAGGTACGTGAGGGGTGTGGTCATCTATGTAAAAATGTTTCCGTTGTGATAACAAATTTTAATGCACTGTTCCTGAAAAGATCAAGCAATTACTGATGTCACCACAAAATAAATGCAGTCTCAGTCTTCATCTGGGTTTAACAATAGTACAATTTTCTTTTTTTAATTTATGTCTGTGAGCTTTGTTGGTTGTTCAATTTTTGAGTGTCCTTTTCATTTTTGATGTGTCCTTATCTTCTTAAGATCCTCCTCAGACCTGTACAATGGGACACGAGAAGCTGAAAATGACAAATGGTGCTTCAGCATTTTGGGAAACATTTCCTTGGAGGGGAAATATTTAGATAGAATACCATGCCAGTTAATTGTACTGTTATTTGGAAAATGTTCTTAATGACCAGATAACAGTATAATTATACTATGATTGCATTTAGAGGCCAACATTCTTAGTATATTTTTATAGATTCAGGATAGACTGGGTAAGTAATGACTGTTTAAAATGTTTGCCTGTGTCACACTTTATTTGTGCAGAAGGAGTAGCTCTTGTTGTTCTGTGTTGGAACGTAGGTGGTTCCCACCAGGGCCGGTGTTGTACCATTGAGCGAGTTATTCAGGGCCGGTGTTGTACCATTGAGCGAGTTATTC
The DNA here is from genome assembly GCA_026777045.1 of Hyperopisus bebe. NCBI lineage: Eukaryota > Metazoa > Chordata > Actinopteri > Osteoglossiformes > Mormyridae > Hyperopisus > Hyperopisus bebe. The sequence continues at coordinate 645,062 of JAODJW010000094.1, forward strand.
AGGGCCGGTGTTGTACCATTGCGTGAGTTATTCAAATGGAGGCGTAAAATATAAAACATACAGCACCTGATAGCTGCTCCCTTTACACAAATTTCACTGATTATTGAACCCACTTAAATGCAGGTTAGTGGCCGACGGTCTCAGACCCTTATGATATTATAACCTGTGGCAGCATGATTAGCCCCTGATTTAAAGCTACACCAGGAAAGGAGGCTTCTATTAAACATTTAATGACATTTATCCACCGATATTCGCTGGAGGCCGACATGCAGGGTCCCACTGCCACATCTCCGCTTGATGAGGTTGCCCTCTTCTGGCAGATGTCAGGCTAAGTCATTAAATGATCCAAGGGTGAGTTTATCTGTGTCTCCTGTCCTGAAATTTTATAGTATTGGGAGTAGAAATCCAGTTTGGGACATTGGATCAGATTGGCCATATTGATCAGGTACAGGTAGGTGATCAGGCAGGGGGGGCCTTAATCTCAGGTGTGGGCCTTTCCCTGACCCAGTGTCACCGGATGTGTGTGTGTGTGTGTGTGTGTGTGTGTGTGTGTGCTCACCACCCCTTACAGCTGGCCTGGCCTGGCTTCTCGCCTGCGGGCCAGTGGGTCAGAACTGCTTGGTCAGACAGAACCACAATAATCCTGTCAGCTCCCAGCAGCCGTGACCAGAGGCACTGGAATGGAACCCATTCTGCCTCCTAATCATCACTGGGCAAAACTGTGGAAGGTATCTGTTAGGTATCAGTCTGGACAGTGGGGGGGTGTCGGGGTGAGTGTTAGGTATCATTGAGTTCTTCTCAGTTTCCGTTGGCGCACATCCAGGGTTGTGCTTTGTCAGACCTTCTTGTTTGCCTAAAGCTACCATTGTGTGGCTAAAAATACCGCAGTGGCTCTGGCAATGTAGGCCGTCCCACAGCGGCAGGGCCAAAGTCCAGCCAGTACTGCTTAGATTAGCGCGTGGAGTCCAGCTAGCCGTAGGCGCCGCCGCAAATGCCACCACCCTTTCATGGGCTTGGGTCTCCTGCAACCTGGTCCGAGGACTCTGCCTCGCCTTCAGCTTATGTATGTCTGTGATCGGCATGTGGTTCACACATCAGATGGGAGATGTCAGCGCTGGCGGCACAGATGGATTAAGAAGCACAGCATAAGCTGTGAAGTAATGAGACAGGGAGATTTCAATAGGGCCATGCTCCCCTGGGACACTCTAGAGATTAGGGATTAGGTACAAAAATAAGTAATCCGTCACTGTTCTATTTAAGAGCTTATCAAAGAAGATTTATAAAAGTACAAATTGCCTTCATGGTGAAATTGCAGCTTCATGGAATCCCATCATCAGAAGGAGCTCATACACTGAACTTCTGCTGGTGCGCCATGATGTTTTCTTGGTTCTCCTGCTGTGGCTGTCCTCAACTCAGTTTTATTTGAAACATCTTGGTTTCAAGGTGAATGATAAGGTTTTACTTACACCAACCCATAAATGTCAGGTGGTGCAACCAAAAAATATTAGGTAAGGCTTTACAAATGGTGCACCTTCATAATGCATCCATTATGCATTTGTGGAACATGAATTAGCTGCATGTAGGTTGCAATACCTTACAGCATTGCCTTTGAAATACTTTCGATGAACAAGGCATGACAACTTTAATATAAATAAATAGCAAACACCGGTAATGATTTACAAGTGATTTACAAGTGTACCTTCATAATGAAATTTCAAAACATTAAGTGCACTGTTATATGAAGGTATGCTTTTCATCTCTCTTAATGGTTTTAAAACCACAATGTCTTATTTTTTCAGTTTAAAGGTTTCAGACAATGAACTTATTTTTTTAGTTACTTACCTAACACTTTTAAAGGTTTTCTTACTTTGTTCATTTGTTTGGATGGTTGCACATCCCAGCATTTTTTGGCTTCCGCAGTTGTCGTCTTTATTGCCTGCAGTACAGAAGCATCAGACGAATGGCAGAAGATGCTAAACATGACCAGCTGCTGATTCTCCTCCTTCTCCTCCTTCTCCTCCTCACTCCCTCGCTGCCCCTATCCCTCCCCGCCATCCTGCTCCATCACAGCGTGGCTGTGCTCTGCATGGGCCTGGACCCGCTCAACAACGACTGTGGCTCACCCCCGTCTGCACCTCACCCCCGTCTGCAGCTCCCCCCGTCTGCATCTCACCCCCCGTCTGCGTCTCACCCCCATCTGCAGCTCACCCCGTCTGCATCTCACCCCCCGTCTGCGTCTCACCCCCGTCTGCTGTTCACTACATACCTCAGATGGCTAAAGCTAGCCACACGGCAGCTAGCCACTTTCTGATGTGTTCGCTTGCTTTTGTTTCTCATTCTGCAAGCTGTTTTTGTTCACTGTATAGGAGAGTATCAGAAAGCATGATGGGTAATTACTTACTCACAGGTGTTTGTTGATGTCTGCAGATCAGCTTTGCTTGTCCTGCAGTCTTAGCACAGACAGGTCTATCGTAACTGTGGGGTAGTTTGGGATCCCCGACATTTGCTGCTTCCTGCGGTACTCAGACAGGCAGGGAAGGGTGCTGCTTTATATGTCCACGTTTCCTTAAAGAAAAAAATTGGTCAGAATGACTGCTGTTGTGATTCAGGGTTGTTATACATATTCCGCTATGAATCGAATGTCTCACTGCCCGAGGACACTGGCAAGTGAGGAAGAATGAGCTGGGTCAATGGGAACAAAGAGTCTGTGCTGTGAACCCTGATCCAGTGCACCGCCCCCCACTGGGCCCAGTGCGGCACAGAGGACATCCAGAACCATGCGAGTGACTCCCACCCACCTCCTGCCAGCAGCAGCACTGCCACTTTGATGCAGTCAGGGAGCTGTGTTCCCAGAATGGAGGAGGGAGCAGCTCATCAGTGAGGAGTTAATGGTCAGGTTGCTTTCTTGGTTTAGAAGATGAGGAGCCAAGCTTAGAAGTTCACCAGTGGACAGCTAGTCTTGCATTCCAGGAAAGCAGAATGTGCAGGCAACTGAGGAAGCTCTGCAGGTGAAAGGGAGGAGTGTGAACATGGATTCCATACTTCGCCATTTCAGAACTTACAGACAGAAACATTGTTTGTGGATCATGATGTGTATGTAGGCACAACGCACACATTTGACAGAATAATTAAATGACAATAAACAGTAATAGTGCAAAGAATGTCAGGCAAAGTATTGCATTGAATTCTATAGTAATGGCTCGGAAATAAAAAGTACTGCACAGTGTATTGTGCAGAAAACAAACAAATGTTCAGTGACCATGCCTAAGTGAATCTGATCCTGTGAGGAGTGTGGATGCTTCTGAGGATCAGACCATTACTTTAGTGTAGTTGTGCTGCTCCTACTCCTTCGTAAAGTACAGCCCCTCACCCTCACCCAGTCACGCCTCCAGCTGCTGCTGTCAGACCGGTTTTGTCCTGTCAGACTAAATAGTATTGTTGACACAACAAGGACCCAGAATCTCCTACATGTCAGCCAACGTGCCGACTCACAGTTTTACCTTAGAGGCCTCTTGCTGTGTCATACAAACTCCAGTCATGGCTGAATGGAACCCAACGTGAGATTTAGATCTTAGATTCTCACTGCTGCAGTGCTCACATCCTTATGGAAGGTGGGGTCCAATCTCAGATACCCCCTGCTGTCGATCCACCATGGAAACAGAGCTTGCATCCTTATGGAAGGTGGGGTCCAATCTCAGATACCCCCTGCTGTCGATCCACCATGGAAACAGAGCTTGCATCCTT
>JAODJW010000094.1:662524-673125 GCA_026777045.1 Hyperopisus bebe
ACGATCAAATCAGAAAAGTTCTTAGATAAAATCAAGGATGGTTTCTACGCAAGTCTTTATAAATGAGGCCCCTGGAGAGGTATGTTTGGGAGCAGTGGGCTGCTCAGTCAGAATCCGATCAGTGATCAATTATTGGACTTCTATGTTAATCACATTTTGTCCATAATGAACACCATGTCCGAACATAAGGGTGTTCATAAGTGCACCTGTTACTAGGGACATATTGTTGGATCTATATTCATATGTTTTGTACACTTGGATGAAGAGAGGAGCAGAGCTGTCAACTGAACACCACTTGGTGGCAAGTTGAATCCAGTGGTGAGGGACGATGCCGGATAGACCTAGTAGACTCAAACGCATAGTGAGGGTGCGCTGGGAAGTCTGGCAGAGACCCCTGTACAGGAGATCTTCAACTTACACCTCTGACAGAACTTCTCTCCCAAGGGGATGTTGAGCCTGAATGGGGCATGTTCCAGGACTCCATCATTGACATGGCAATGCTGAAGCAGTGGCCATAGCATTTTTGGTGCCAGTCGTGGCAGCAATTCCCAAACCCAGTGGTGGACACCAGTGGTAAAGGGAGCTGTCAGGGCCTTGGTTAGCTTGTGGGACTCCTGAAGCAGTGGACAAGTACCAAGAGGGAGAGCAGGAAGCAGCTCTGGTGATTGCTGAAGCAAAAATTCAGGTTTAGGAGGAGTTTGGTGAGTCAGTTGGCCTCGAAAAGGTTCTGACAAATCGTCAGGCAACTCAGTAGGATCACCAATGCAATTTATAGCAGGGATGAACAGCTGTTGACCTCAACTGGGGATATAGTCAGGCAGTGGAAGTAATATTTTGAGGATCTCCTGAATTGCACTGATATGCCTTCCTTGGAGGAAGTAGAGCTGAAAGACTCAAAGGAGGACTTGCCCATCTCTGGGGCTGAGGTCACTGAAGTAGTCAAACAATTACTCAGTGGTAGGGTTCCAGGGGTGGATAAGATTCACCCCGAGTTCTAAAAGCTCTTGATGTTGTGTTGCTGTTTTGGCTGACACGTCTCTTCAACATTGCATGGATGTCGGACACAGTGCCTTTTGATTGGTAGACTGGGGTGGTGGTCCCAGTGTTTAAGAAAGTGGATCAGACCCCAGGATGTGTTCCCACTTTAGGAAGACCACACTCCTCGGCCTCCCTGGGAAGGTCTATGCTGGGGTACACCTGCTGGTTGAACCTTGGATCCAGGAGGAACAATCCAAATTCCATCCTGGTCCCTTCACCTCCAGGTTCATGGGAGTATTCCCAACCAGTCTACACGTGTTTCATGGATTTGGAAAAGGCATACGACCATGTCCCTCAGGCAGTCCTGTGAGGGGTGCGTCAGCAGTATAGGGTCTGCTGTTGTGGGCCATGAGATCCCTGTACAAGCGGAGCGAGAGTTTGGTTCACATTGTCAGCAGTATGTCAGACTTGCTCCAAGTGGGTGTTGGACTCCGCCAGGGCTGCCCTTTGTCATTGATTCTTGTCAACTTTTATGGACAGAATTTCTAGGCATAGCCAAGGAGAAGAGGGGGTCTGGTTCAGGGGCCTCATGGTTGCATCTTTGCTTTTTGCAGATGATGTGGTCCTGTTGGTGTCATTGGGCTGTGACCTGCAGCATGCACTGGGGCGGTTTGCAGCTGAGAGTGAGGCAGCCGGGATGATGATCAACACCTCCAGTTCTGAGGCTATTGTTCTTGACCGGAAAAGGGTGGATTGCTCTTTCCTAGTTGGTGATGAAATGCTCCCTCAAGCGGAGGAGTTTAAATATCTCAGGGTCTTATTCATGAGTGAGGGAAGAAGGGAGCAGGAGATTGACAGACGGATCAGTGCAGCGTCTGCAGTAATGCAGATATTGTACCATTCTGTTTTGGTGAAGTGGGAACTGAGCCGGAAGGCAAAGCTCACATTTTACCAATCGATCTACGTTCCTACTTTCACCTAAGTCATGAGCTCTGGGTAGTGACTGAAAGAATGAGAAAAAGAGCTCAGAGATTCAGGAGGGGCTCAAAGTAGAGCCATTGCTCTTCTGCATCAAAACAGTTGAAGTGATTCGGGCATCTATCAAATATGCCTCCTGGATGACTCCCTCTGGAGGCGTTTTGGGTGTGTCCAACCAGGAAGAGGCCCCGAGGCAGACCCAGGACATGCTGGAGAGATTATATATCTCGGCTGGCCTGGGAACACCATGGTATTCCCTCGGTGTAGCTGGAGGAGGGGGCTCATGAGAGGGTGGTCTGGGCCTTCCTGTTAGACTGCTGCTCCCACGACCAGACCCCAAATAAGTGGCAAAAAATGGATGGATGGACAAATCTGCTACGGCAATCAAAAAACTAAAAATTCCAAAAGACTTCTATTTTGTTTAGTTACTTATAGTTAAGGGTAGGGCTGGGTAAGAGTTAAGGTTGTCATTGTTGGCATTAGGGTTTTGCCTATAGAAATGAATGGACAGTCCCCACAATGATATGAGCAAAAGTGTGTGTGTGTGTCTGTGTATGTTCACACATCTCTGCTTCTCCCAGACAGCTACAGGGTGCCGCCTTGCTGTGGTGATGATGCAGTACAGCGTCATGGCCAACAACTACTGGCTGCTGGTGGAGGGCATCTACCTACACAACCTACTGGTGGTTACAGTCTTCACTGAGAAGAATTACTTCAACATCTACCTATGCATTGGTTGGGGTGAGCTGATGCATGTGTGTGTTCTGTAGTCTAACTCATCTGATCAGTCTAGAGCTAAACGGGTCACTATAGTTTCCATTGTCACACAAACAGCAGGTTGTTTTAAGCAATTTAGTCCCACAGTTTTCAAGGGATTGTTGTGTGCAGGAGGTGGAAGAGAAGGAAGAGGATGATAAGAGAATGGGAAACCTGGGAACATGGGGGTCGGAACATAGGAGAGGGAAGCCAGGGAGCCTGGGGGAGGGAAGAAAGAAGAGGGAGGCAGGGAGCAGGAGAACGACTGGAAGGAGGGAGCAGTGGCTGGCTTGATTTTATCATGTCTCCATCCCATAGGTGCCCCGCTGATATTTGTGTTGCCCTGGGTGACGGTGAAATACCTCTATGAGAATCATGAGTAAGTTTCCTCCTTCTGTCTGCCTGCCTGTGTGTCAGTTTGCTGGTTCTTTTACAGTTTTGTCCCAGGCATGCAAATTGCTGCAACACAGTGTAGGGATCTATGCCCTATCAAACCATCTTATTAATCTGAAAATAGTTTTACCGTAACAATGGGTTGGCAGAGGGAGCTCAGCACATCTATGCTGCTAAACAGTGAAGAAGCCTCTTTTAATTAATGCCTCACTGCAACATGCCCTGGGTATGTTGTTAAACTGCATCCTGCCCTGCAAGCGGTCATTGCAGGGATAAATTTTGGGGGTTGGTGGCAGGATTGTCACTTCAGCCACCGTAAAACTGCTCAGTATAAACAGACACGATACCCTTTTGCTCTCCATGGGAGTAGCTCTGCTGCAGCCGCCCGCAGGAAGGCTGCACGCATCATGAAGGGGATGGGGTAGCTCTGCTGCAGCTGCCCGCAGGAAGGATGCACGCATCATGGAGGGGATGGGGGGAAAGCCTTCAGGAGCCCCATTCCCAGATGAGTCGAAACCATTGGAGAGCTAATAGGGTCAGGCCTGTTGGGGATCAGGGCTGGTGTAGTGCAATATGAAATTGCTGCACAATCGCATAACAATAATAATATAATAAAAAATATATAATAATAATAATAGCAATGGTATCTTCTTTCTCACCCCCCCGGTGTCCAGGTGCTGGGAGAGGAACATCAACATGGGCTTCTGGTGGATTATCCGCTCTCCCATCGTGTTTGCTGTGCTGGTCAGTCCACTCAACTACTCTGCTCTCCTTCCGTGGTGCTCTCCTTCTTCTCCTCTATCCTCCCTGCTGTATTTGCTCTCCGCTGTCCATTCCTCGTTGCTGTCGTTCCTCTCCACGGTCCTTCCTTGCTGCCATCCTCCCTCTCCACTCCCCTTCCTCACTGCTGTCCTCCCTCTCAGCTCCCTTTCCTTTCTGCCTTCTTTCCTCTTCGCTCCTCTGTCTTTCTGCTCTTCTTCCTCTCTCCTGTCCTTCCTCTCCACTGCCCTTCCTTGCTGCTGTTCTTTCTCTCTGTTCTCCTTCCTCTCTGCTATCCTTCCTTTCTGCTGTCCTTCCTCGCTGCCGTTCTTCCTCTCTGCTGTCCTTCCTTGCTACTGTTCTTTCTATCTGCCCCCCTTCCTCACTGCTCCCCTTCCTCTCCACCCCACTTCCACTATGTTCTCCTTCTTCTGGCATCCACTGAGTTGGCTCATGCTGGTTTAGCACCCAATGTGACTGTAGCAAGACATTTATAATTACAAATTCATCATTACATGAGGGTTGGGGCTGGGCTCTTTGAGGAGCTTGGGCCCCTCCTTCCTCCACCCCCCACCACCTTTGTGCCTCCACACCCCGCATCATAGCCAGGTGAGCAGACAGCCACATGACCGATCAGGTTGCTCACAAAGCACATGCACACATACTGTAATACAACCATGCATAAACACAGTGTATCCATGCACAGCCAAAGCTGGGCCCCTGTTACTGGTTCTGTTGGACTGTCAGATGCACACAAAATGTCATTCATGGATGTGTCTGTAGCCCAGGGCTGATGCGTATGCAGAGTGTGGTTTTGCTTCATGTTGTGGTGTGTTACTGTCAGGGTGCAGGACACCTCAGCATGTTAGGGATATGTCCAGGGAAACAGCACGGATGCTGTGAAGTCAGGGAAAAAAGGGGTTTATTCTGAGAAATTGCCAAACACAGAACAGAAAACTCATGAACAAACGTCAATTACCAAGCAGGGGTAAGACTCGGAAGCACTAAATACCAGAATTGATTAACAAACTAGACACAGCTGAGAACACAAGGATTCCACATGAGGTAACAAGGGGACATGGCACACAGGAGGATCAGAAGAGCAAGTCATGACAGAACCCGCCCCCCAAAGGCGCGCACACCGGGTGCACCTAAAGGGACCAGAGGGGACAGAACTGGGGACAGCACAGGACAGAACCTGGGGAAACAAAAGCAAGAACGTTAACGGGCGACCGTGAGGCCGGAGCAGGTGGGAGCCTCAGCGATCGTGAGGCAGGGGCCGGAGGAGACGCCGATGGGGGTGAGGAGGAAGGTGGAGGGACTGAAAAAAGAAGCGAGAAAGGAGGAGAAGGGGACACTGAAGGATGCGAGGAGGGAGGAGAAGCTGCTGCAGGCTCAGCCACAGCCGGTGGAGGTGCAAGCCACTGACGAGTCGGAGCTGGGGGAACTGCAGGCGACCGATGAGGCGTCGGAGGAGGGACAGAAGCCACCCGATAAGGCACTGCAGGGGGACCCGCAGGTGACTGCCGAGCCGGAGTCAGAGGGACTGCAGGCGAGCCAGGGGGCGGGGCGGGAGGGACCTGACCCCTGCGCAGGGGTCTTCTCCCTCTTCAGGGCACCAAAAGCCAAGGTCTTGGCCGGGATCTGCCATGCTGGGGTGGAGGCTGGGGTGACCCACCGGAGGGGTGCCATGGGGCCTGGAGCTCTAAATACCAGAATTGATTAACAAACTAGACACAGCTGAGAACACTGGGATTCCACATGAGGTGACAAGAGGGCGTGGCACACAGGAGGATCTGACAAGCAAGTTATGACACAGCATCACCACCACCTAGCCAGCTTCATACTGATTAGTGCAGCTCACAGGAATGGCCGTTTCTGATATCTGGACATTCAGATACACACAGAATGTAATGGGCTTCTTTTCATTTTGAAACACTCTTGGATTATACATTTAAACAAGGGATACGCAAGGATTTCTATGATTATGTTTTTTTTTTCTATGGTGGCATAGGTATGTATGGCAAAGCAATAGCATCCTCTTGTGAGCAGGGGCTCATAGGGACAAGGATAACATTGACTGCTGAATCGGCCATTTGTTGTGAATGGAATATAATTATACTTTCAGTCATTCATGGAAGGCTGTGAAGTGTTTGGTGCCTCTCCAGATTCAACAATAAACACACTGAACTGCAGTGCCTAAGTCACCTCATTTTATATGACATAACCCAGCGTTGTCACCAGGAAAATGTCCAGAAGGACAAAAAAGGAGACGCATAAGAAAAACTCTCAAAGTAATGTAAGAGAATCTCCCCTCGCTGTAACTCAATACAGATGTGGGCTACTTACACTAGAGTTGCCCATGTGCATTTGCCTAGGAAGCTCCATGGTCCCCCAGGGATTTGGTGGATGGGTTTACTCTCTCTCGCTTCATCTCCCCTTCAGGTGAACTTCTTCATCTTCATCCGGATCATCCGGATCCTAATGACTAAACTCAAGGCTCATCAGATGAGATACACAGACTACAAGTTCCGGTGAGGGACCTTGCTTCCTGACCCTGTGTCTAATCTGCACGGCTCTACCTTTTCCTTATTAACTTTTCTTCTTTGTTATCTCCAACCTGTTATTGTTTGTAGTTTTTTATTAAATGTAATTGAAGGTTATTAAAGTCCTGTATCCTCACAAAGCATGCTGGGTAATGGCATATAATCTATACAACTTCTTTGCCTTTAGACTGGCCAAATCAACTCTGACCCTAATTCCTCTACTGGGCATCCATGTCATCCTCTTCATTTTTGTGGTGGATGAGAACACAGCTCCCATGGACCCTCTACGCCTTGCCAAGCTCTTCTACAACCTCTTCTTTAACTCTTTTCAGGTATGACTCAGAGGTTTTGCTGGGTAAGTTGCTTTTAGCGAGTGGTCACTGAGCATCTATTGCATAACAGTGCGGTAACTTGTACTTGAGATTCCAATGACAGTGTGTAATGATTTACTTGCGTTCTGTCATTGGTTTTTGGGCTGTGGGGTTCCAGGATCGACCTACATTCAGTGTCCCTCCCCCCATCCAGGGCTACGTTTTAATGCAGCCCTGCCTATACATTGTTGATGTGCATGGTGTTCCAAAGAGTTGTGAGCAATGAAAGCTATGGATTTAGTAAGATTTGTGATGATTTGTAAGGATCACAGAGTAGTGCCCATGGTCATGGTTCCCATTCTCCAAGTATCCTTCCAGCTTTCATCTTGACTGTATCTCAGGTGTCATTATTACTCTACTCTAGGAACTGAATAATAAATATACAAAACTCTAAGACTGCCATCATCATTCCAGGGTTTGCTGGTGGCCATCCTGTACTGTTTTGTCAACAAAGAGGTTAGTCTCCACTTCCCCTCACAATACAAGAGTTAGTTTATCTGTAACAAGTTCCCAAAAATGGAAACCTATAAAGCTCACTGTATCTGCCCTCCTCTTTTTCATTGAAACTCTCCCTCCTTTTTCTCCCCAGTTCTAAGTTTCTTCTTCATAAATTAGCCCCCTTGTCCAGTAAACCATGACCCTCCTCTCTGTCTCTTACCCTGGGTCCCTAGGTACAGTCAGAGATCCTGAAGAAATGGAGGCGGTGGAAGCTGGGGAAGGACATCGATGAGGAGTACCGGCACACCCACAGCCAGACACCCCACGTGAAGAGCGGCAGTATTGTGGCCAATGCACCCGAGCCACCTGAGGCCTCCGTGCAGGCAGAGCCTACAAAGCCTTCCACGACTGATGCCCAACCCACAGAGAGCTGCCAGCTGGTCACCAGCTCTCCAAATAGTACCAAGTTGGGCAAGCTTGACGAGAAATTCCCTGACTCGCCACAGGATGGCACCAGCACCTGTAGCGCCTTTGTCGAGTGTGCCTGCGTGGAGGATAATATGCAGTGCTATGAATTCCCACCAGTTGTTGCTGCTTCGGAATGAAGGCATGGTGGTGGTTAACCCATCTGGAAACACTCTTGACTTGTAGAGCCCAGTCAGGCATGGGCCCCAGACAAAGAGGGTGCAGGGAGAGGATGCAAGGGAAATCTGCAGTTTTTTTTCTTGTGGCATTGTGTGCCCTGGGAAACACACATCATGTTGCCCATGGTTATGCCAGACCCTCTCCACAATCACAAACGCTGAGAGTATACTCTCTCCGTGGTCTCCCATGACCATGCCAAAGAGCAACGTGCAGGCCTTTGTGTATGCCTGTGGAGGCAGTCAACTTTTTCCCTCTATTTTAAATGTACAAATGCTATGACGATTGTCTGCACTTGCTTATGCCTGTATTATGAAAACACAGACACATGGCATCACAAAGGTCTGGGGAATAGATCACGCTGGCTAAAAGAAGACAAGAGTTTATCTGGGATACTCAGTTTGGAGTTTGATAAAAATCCACAGCATAAACAGTCATGGTATGTCAAAGAAAAAGTGTCAGCTGGGGGATGCAAAATGAGCAAAAGCATGTGAGCAAATCCCAATGCTTGCTGAGGACAGTGTACAGGAGCGTAGCGAGCATGCTGACCAAGTACAGTACACCAGAGCATAGCGGGCAGGCAGTTCAAGCACAGCATACGGTAGTGTAGCAGTAGTGTTGACTCGGCACACTTTCTGTTCACAGAGCATATCACTCACATGCAGATGTGACATTATATGCTGACATGTGCAGGCCTTGGTTGGCATCAACATCCTGAATAAAATGTGGCAAAATTCAATGAGAGCCAGGGTTTGCAGCTGAAGACAGGGTCATCCACCTGGCAAACTACCAGCAGTAGAACGCCAAGGAAGTGAACGAGTTGTATATAAAAGCTAGCCTGCAAACGCAGGATTATGTTGGAGTGACTCAATGGTTTAACCAAGACAAAATCATTTTGGAATATCATTTCTTAGAGAGGTGTTAATATTTTGGATTATTACATGTTTCAGAAAGAGTAACATAGTGAAAATATGTCAGTGCAGACAAAGCCTCCCCAAAAAGTGCAGCAAAGTGCCACTTGTATGTTCCTACTTCACCTAAGGTTGTCCACTCTGGCACGATGATATCAGCCCCTAGTTGACCGTGGTCACTAAACATGATACGCATAAAAGATACCAGCCCACCACTGCTACTCACCAGTCCAACTCTCCTAAAATGTTGTACCAAGATGTGCTCAGTCTGAAAGAAACAGCTGATGTCACCTTGTAAGGATTGAACAAGCCTAAGCTGGAGACTGAACAAACCAAAACAACAACGGTGAAATTGCCTGACCTTTACTCAAAGCCTCTTTGGATTCACACTCCATGAGAAACAAATATTCGCTCATGCGCGCACACAGGGACTTCACTGTGAAACAGATGGCCTCTTTCTACATAAGATGGAAGATGGAATCATAATCTCTCCTTGAGTAAAATGGCAGCTTATTTGACCCAGAGGTGACCAAAATGCCTCCTGTCTTTGTGGGGAAGTCTGTTGGATCAGTTTCATTTGCTCTTGGTGGATGAGATTTTCTTCACATTATTATATGTGACTTTATGAGAGACAATACCAAAATATCCCATTCTACTGAACAATGGATCAAATTTATGAATGAAAAATTAGGATTTTTTAAAATAAAATGCATATGAAAACAAATAACTTCTTGAACTATTGGTTAATGATTATTGGCTAATTGGTTAATAACTTGAATGACTACAGTATTAGTTGATCAGTTAATGATAGGATTAACTATTGATTGATTCGTTAATGGGTTGTATGACTATTGACTAATTAGTTAATGGGTTGTATGACTAATGTTTGATCGATTAATGAGTTGTATGACTATTAGCTAACTGATTAATGATTTAAATGACTGTTGGTTGACGTAAATGCACAGTATCCATTGTATTTGCTTCCTCTTGTTTACCTTTGCCAGGTATGCTCAGACTGCACAGCTTCACCCGAACGTTGCAACGGTTAGTTGGACGAGGGGCTAGAAATGAGTCATGGTGGAATGGAAGCTCAAGGTCTTTGCCGGCTTATGGGAAGGCCATAGTTATTTGGGTTTAGTCTGTTCTTCTTTTCTACCCTGCATTCACTCTCCCCCTACATCTCCTCTTCCCTAACCCATGTTGGTATCCCACCTCACATCATTAGCCAGAGCTTTGCACTGCATGGGGCATGGTCCAACTTTAAATAGACAGATCCAGTGCAGCTCCCCCTACAGGAGATACTAGCTAACAAGATAAGAATAAGATGAACGTTATTGATCCCAGGGGGAAATTCTGATACATACAGCAGCAAGATACAAAAGTGCAGACAAACAAATAGTGCAAAGCAAGACAGTGCAAAGACTGGACTCACCATGCAAACAAATTTGAAAAAGTGCATAGTATACAAATGGAACATCCTAAAAATGAATGTTAATTAAACAGATATAAATAAAAGCAAAAAACAATAAAAGCTAATGGAAGGTATATGTGCAAAAGATACAACGGACAGAACTGGACTTTTTCTATAGCAAAGATGGGGTGCATCTTGGCATGTTCTGGCTGGGGTGGGGAGTGACACTGGCACATCAGGAGATCAGAAGGAGGTGCAGTAGTGTCTGATCCCTAGTAGCATTTTTTTTATCATGGTGGAATGAGCCGCTAAATATGCTCCAGGATGTTAATTATATTGTATCACTGGGACAAGCATCGGACAAATGCATGGAAGGACCCAGCAATCCGATCATAAAACAATCCGTCATGTACGAGCC
>JAODJW010000094.1:674184-685633 GCA_026777045.1 Hyperopisus bebe
GGCCTCCCCAGCAGGCCACCCCCAGCTTCCCCAGCAGGCCACTCCCCCGGCCTCCCCAGCAGGCCACCCCCAGCTTCCCCCAGCAGGCCACTCCCCAGCAGGCCACTCCCCAGGCCACCCCCAGCTTCCCCCAGCAGGCCACCCTAATTAAGATGCTCAGTCACAGTATATTATGATGAAGAGTCGCTGTGACAGTGTAAGCTGGGAATTTTATCTTCCTCTCCATCAAGCCATTCTGTCTTTCCTTAGCAAACAGGTAAACATGTCTGTCATGGGAGAATTCACAGAACTGATGACTGGTGCTTGTGTTTATATTGCATTAACAGAGTAATCACTCAGGGTGCAAAGGGCATTGCGGCACTAAACATGCATACAGTCAGTGATCCCCTGAAACACACACTATTTTCACTGAATCACTGAACAGTAGCAAAGTTCACCCACAGAATATCTTCGGAGCCCCATTAGGCCCTGTAGTCTCAGCAGTCCTTCATCACCATGGATCCGACCTCATGGAATATAGTTCTCTGCTCTCCAGTCTGTACTTGTGTAATTCCTGGTGCTACATGCTGGGTTCGGTGCCAGGATTGTGGGATAGCAGTACAGCAGTGAAACTAAATGCTAGAGCAGTGTTCATTCTCTGAAATAGAAACTGCGGTCTTGAAAATCTGATTAATCACACAATTATTTCTCCTTATTATTACTCCTAGACATCTGAGTAAAAGAGTCATTCGTCTTTATCAAACAGTTATGTTTAAGTGGCATAAATGAGTTGGCACCCTTGCAAAAATGTTAAAATGTTGTTACTGTCTAAGACCAGCGCCATTTTCAGACGGAGCTGGCCTTTATACTAATGAGTCAGATGGTCTGCACTGGGGGTTTGTAAAAATCAAGCTGCAAACTAAGTTACTTTGCTGCCCCTAAGTGTTGGAGTAAAAAGACACTTACCCCTAAGACCTGCCCCCCCCCCCCAATTGGTGCCTGTGATATGTGGCTGGTATTGATTCAGCCGCTACCACAGCTGCCGGACTGAAGCCCCATCCATAGGGTGAGCGTCATGCTCTGTCATGGTGACCAGGAAGCCACGGCAACATGGCATTAAGGAAGACGCTGATTAGAACCTTTACTTTCCACCTCTGTCTTTAATGGATTACTATCATATAATCCCAGGACTATCCCATAATGCTAGTGCCATAATTACCAGAAGACACCAGGCTCCCTTTTCATACTCAGACGTTTGGGGCGGGGGGGGGGGGGCAGAGACATCCACAGCATATGTCAGCATGTTCATAAGTCACAGAAAAGCCACAGGTATAGCTGCAGAATATGCATCTTGTCAGGGAGGGCAGTTACCTGAGCAACTGTGACTTACAAATATACACAACCTGAATAAATACAGGTAAAAGTGCAGTGATGTCATGTTTTTTACTGAGAAAGTGTTTGGTATTTTACAGTTGAGAGTTCTGACCTGCAGAATTAGCTGAATCCTTTTAGAGAGCACAAGTGATCCACTTGTGATCCAGTGTTCGGTCAGAATGCAGTAGTTGCTTTATTATAGCCTGCATTCCGAACTGCATTCATTCTGACTAATGAGGGTGGTTATTTAATGAGTGTGCAGTGATTACACCAGTCATTATTAGCACTGGCAGCTTGGGCTCAGCCTCTTCCCTGGAAGGGGATGGTGCCCTGGCCGGTCTCATGGGCCGGAGTGCAGTCTGGCACCGGCCTCAGCTGCCGACACGAGTTCTATGGAAGCCAGTGGACATTTTTAAGATCCTCACCCACTCATTAGCAACAAGCCCAGTTGTGTATTTTCCAGTCTAAAGCCATTGTAATTTCTTATAAACACAGAAACCAAGCAGATGTTCCCAAGATCTGACTTTCACTGGCTTTCATACAGTGACAGAAATTATGTGTTTTTTTTTATTTTACCCATAATGGCCGTGCAGACATTTATAAAAGGGATACTGCTCATTTGAATCGGACACGGGGATTGAGCTAAATCGCCAAATTGAGTCAAGCTGTCTTGTTTTGTATTCCCTCCTAACCCATCTTCTGGCCAACGGACAGCAGCTTGCGGGGGCAGTGAGGCCAGCCAAACCTGGCGTGCGATTTGAGGAGAATTTCAGCTGTCGCAGCTTGAACTTCAGTTACTAATGGCTTATTTCCCTGCTTCGTTGGGGATTTTTATAGGATCAATTCTGTCCATACAAATTTTTACTCACACAGTTACCTCAAAGTATAGAACTTCCAGAGCAATTTATACTGGTAAAGTTTTCCTTTTGGACACTGAAAACAAAAATAATAAATATCTTTATACAATAAAGGACTCATTAATGTTACATGAGAGTAGAATAGGGAGTAAGCAGCCCGGCAGAAGGACCTCATGAGTGCTGAACATGCATGTGGAAACCATCAAACATGCTTCGGTTGGTGCGATTTGCTCTGGGCCTCTGCCCTCGCCAAGATCCCCAGCTCGGTCATTAACGTCATCTCAGGCCTTGACAAAGGTTAGTGTCACCTTTGCTCTGTTTCCCTCTCTTTGTAGTCTGTAGGTTTGTGTAGTCCCAATGCCCAGTGGTCTCCTTGTTAAATCGTCCCTAGACTCTCCTTATTGTTTGTCCCTACCTCTGTTTGACCCCTCATGGACCTCTCCTACATACAGGTAAACTCCATGAAGACTGTAATGATCACCTACACACAAGTAAACTCCATGAAGGCTGTTGAGATCTCCTACACACAGGTATACTCCATGAAGGCTGTAGAGATCTCCTACACACAGGTAAACTCCATGAAGGCTGTAGAGATCTCCTACACACAGGTAAACTCCATGAAGGCTGTAGAGATCTCCTACACAGAGGTAAACTCAAGGAAGGCTGTAGAGATCTCCTACACACAGGTAAACTCAAGGAAGGCTGTAGAGATCTCCTACACACAGGTAAACTCCAGGAACATTGTAGATATCTCTTTGCCACAGGTTAACTCCTTGAATGCAGCGTGTAGGGGAACTGAAGGACTTTATTTGGAAACAATAGTGTGTGGCTCAGTGGGTCAGGACCTGGTGCCTGGATGCTGTGCCTGTGATGAGAAGGTCACTGGTTCAATTCCTGCAGTCAGTAGAAAAGTATGCACAGCCGTCAGAGGATGCTTCAAAGGTAAATCGTTTGGTTAGGATTCATTCTTTAACAAGATAATGACCCAAAACACACTGTAGTTCAGAGTAATGATCTGATCTTCCTGGCCTCCTGACCTAAAACTCATCGAAATTGTGTGGAACTGGACAGAAGAAGCCAGCCAAGACACAGACTCAGTCTCCTCCAGACTTTGCTGTGATTGTAATTACTATTCATACTTCATACTCGTGGATTGAAATCACTGTGAAAGACCCAACAGTAAGGTTTGGCATGTGAAAGCATGTCAGCTATGGGCATGCTGGCTTCGTTTCATCCCCCCAGGGTGAGGGAACATGCAGTTTGATGATGCCATAATCTGTCCAGAGTGACTCGAACACTAACCTGCAAGCCACAAAACACCCCCCCCCCCCATACATGGGGAAGCCCCCTGTAATCAGCCTGTTAATCAGCCTGTTAATCAGCGTGTCTGTGTGCACCTGAGTTATCGCTTTACATTTAGTGCTGAAAAACGTGACTGCCAGCGCCACCCAGTGGTGTCACAAAGATCCTCCAAACGTCAACTCCCTGCTCCAATCCATCGCCACCTCCTGGCTCCCCCTCTGCTGCTCTTTGGGCTGCTAAATCTGCTCCTTCTTTGTACTGCTGGAGCTTCCTGTCGTAAAAACGCAAAGACAGACAGACAGACAGTTAGCACTTTAGCTAGCTGCCACTAGCATCATGGGAGCTAGCTTGGCTTGCATTTAAGCATCCTCTCATGTTGCTATGGAGACTAATTATGAAACGGCCCAGCTGATTGGCCCTAGCTTGATATTCGGAGGGTAAGCTGAGGGACTCATGGGGCAGCCAAAACATCGAGGTTCCTCCATGGGAACCATTTGTTATGGTGTTTATTTGGCTGGTTTTTCATCACTTTTATATATATCACCCCTTCTGCATTATACCTTTCTTCATAACTGTCTTTCATTATGCCCACCTTCTTTGTTTTCCTTAAGTTTGGATGGGATGTTGGTGTGCGGCCAGTGACAGATTTTGCTGCTGTGCCCTTGTGAATTTGTACCTTGCCATATTGGTACCGTGTGCTGAGTGTCTGTGGGGAAAACGACCAATCAGGGTCATTGGAGGCCACACTGATCCGAGGTCGAGGCGAGGCAGAAACGCCAGCGAGGCAGCTCTCTTCAAGCCATGTGAAATTTCATTTCTTCTTATTTTTCTTAAGCTTAACGTCTTTGTGGTGAGAATGAAAGTGCCAAAATAAATGAGAACATCCCACCTAGAGAAGAGCAGCGGAAGACGATGATGAATATGCAGCAGCCTGGTGCTAACAGCGCGGATGCAGATTAACACGGCTGAGCGACGAGCCCTCAGACCTGAATATCAATGTGCGGCTGCTCAGCTCCCTCCCATCTCAATGAGCTGGGCGGATGCTGGGCTTTATATCTGACTGATAGCTCACCATGGTCTGCGTTCATGGGCCCTGGAACGTGACAGGATGCTGAATGTTCGTTCTGCTTAAGGTCACACTACCGACACTCCATCTGAAGGGTCTCTGAGAGTCATGGGTCTTGGCAGAATCCCTGAGCAACCAAAACCAGAGTATGTGCATGACTATATAGAGATAACACAGTCACCTGCACTCAGTCGCTTTTGAGTTGATAAATGATTGAAGGTTTTAGCATTGTAGCTAGCCTTTCGTTTTTATTACTTAAAACTTCCCTGCCAAATTATCGAGTTCTGAAATGTGCCAAAGCAGCCAGTTTGCCTTTCGTGTGCCTTGGAGACATTACAGTAATTCACTTCGCTTCAAAGAGTCCACCTAGAATGCAAGTTTACAGCGACTTGCAGAGCAGTGTACACATCAAGAACAAAGGCGATAATTACAAAATGCTAATTGGCTCCAGCTCCCGTGGGAGGATGAATGTGGGAACTGTGGTTTCTTGTGCTAATTCATCATCTCCCAGCTGGAAATCTGGATGCTGGGATATGAAACATCTCCAGTATGGAGCAGTATGACAAGCAGGTACTTGGAGCTATCCAAAAAAAATACCCCAGAAAACAGTAACATGCAGCAGAAATGGATGAGTATGTGTATGGATGAAGGAGTTTGCTAAAATCAACATAGATGGGTGTCTCTACACCTGCTCAGCCCAAACGCCACACACATGCCAAACATTCAGCCCCTGATCCAGACACTTTTCAGTACGACACTTACATCTGTCTGAGTCTGAGCATCCAGCTAATACACGGTGGTGGCCATGACACTGTCTGCACCGTGGGAGGTGTTTTCCCAGCCGAAGCTTCCAGCACTCTCTAAAGGCTCCTAAAGGGAGTTTCAGTGCTGGTGGAGAACAGAGCTTAGACCATGTAACAGCCATTGGCTGCTTCCTGCTTCTGGCCACCATGGGATGAAATGGGGGTCCTGGAAAGGGAGTAGAGTTCAGGGCGGCCATGATTACTTAACCAGGTCTGGGAAGCTATTGGTTGAGCCAGCTGGGAGCCCCGGCCTCTGGGGCCCTATCAGCCAATGGTAACAGAGAAAGAGGAGATCGGTCATCATTCTGCTATCCTAGTGGAATTGAGGAATGCTGCTGAGCACAGATGGCAGCACCGCCAGCTCCTCGGAAACTGGTAATGTGTGTCAGCGAGCCGCAGAGGGAGTGGGGGGCGTACCTCCGCCCAGGCCCCAGTTTTAGGGGTCCCACCGGGCTGCTGAACAAGATCCCTATAGTCTAATTTTCTTCGTTTTGGGGGTGGGCAGTCGGATGGAGGGAAAGGCCTGGTACGGGTTTTCCCAAGGCCTGGGTAGGATGTGCATGCCGGGGTGTTCCCACCCAGCCCCACAACTGACTGCCCTTCACCATGATCCCATCCAAGACAGCAGCCAATCACAAGCATCCATTTTGTCTCCTGTGCTTGGGGAAATACTGTAGATCTGGCTGGAGACCAGGATGTGTGCTTCTCCTGAGAAGCTCCGCTGTACCTTGTCCTGCCTCCGCATCTCATCTTTAAAGGTGTGTGTGTCTCTCGCTCTCTTTCACCCAGCCCTGAGCCCCAAGAAACAACCCAGGACTGCTCTGTGGACCCTGACCGAAGCGTAACTGCCGATGTGCGGCTGAAATGGGAGGGGGCAGGGCTGTTTTAATTAGAAGTTGTTCATCTGTAAATCCCAGCTACTCGTGCGGCTCTCGCTGAGGTGTCTGATGGCCCGGAGGGGTTGATGCCTGTGTGTGTGTGTGTGTGTGTGTGTGTGTCTGTGCATGTGTATGGGTTACATGCTTATATGTGTGTGAGTGTATGTGATTGTGCATGTGATAGTGTGTGTGCCTGTGTGTGTGTGAAAATGTGTAAATGTGTGAATGTGGTTGTGTTTGTGTGTAGGTGACAGTGTGTGTGAGTGTGATTGTGTCTGTATGTGAGAGTGTGTGTCTGTGATTGAGTGTGCATGTGAGAGTTTGTGTTTGTGATTGAGTGTGCATGTGAGAGTGTGTCTGTGATTGAGTGTGCATGTGAGAGTGTGTGTCTGTGATTGTATGTCACAGTGTGTATGTATGTGAGCGAGAGAGTCTTTCTGTCTGTGATTGAGTTTGTGCGAGTCTGTGTCTGTGATTGAGCTTGTATGTGAATGTGCCTGTGATTGTGTGTATGTGAGAGTGTGTTTGTGATTGTGTTTGTATATGACAGTGTGTGTGTGTGTCTGTGATTGTGTATGTGATATTGTGTGTGTGTGTGTGAGTCTGTATGTGTATGTGTGAGACACACATATGAGTGTGATTGTGTGCATTTGAGAGTGTGTGTGTCTGTGATTGTGTGTGTATGGGAGAGTTTGTATGTGTCTGTGTTTGGGATTGTGTATGTGATATATGTGTATGTGAGAGTGTATGTGATCGAGTGTGTGTGTGTCAGAGTCTGTGTGTGTTCTGTGAGTTTGTATGTGAGAATGTGTGTCTGTAATTGAGTATGTGTGACAGTTTGTGTGTTCTGTGTGACGAACATGGTTAGGAATTAAAGGGAAGGATATAGAACTCTAACTCTGCACCCACAGTAGATCAGTAGCTGTAGAAATGGTAATTTTGGTTATATTACTAGGTAGCTGTCTTCTTTACTGGTTCATACCTACAGTCCTGGTTACCATTATTGGCACCCATGACATTTAAGACATAATACATACAATATCTTCTGGAAAACAAACTAATCTAGTGAACCGGCTATGGTCTATAGACACTCATGTTTGATACAGAACAGCAAGTAATGAAACAACAATTTAAAAAAAACAATAAATGGAAAAGAACTAGAACCGAAAGATTGCCATTACACTGGTATTGGAACCCTTTGAATCACTGTGTAAGAACAGATTTGGCTCACCTGTGATGGATTGTAAATTTCACTCACCTGTCAGTACCCACATGACTTGAATTAGCCAATGAAAGATGACTTCAATGCTTAAAAGAGCCTCATGTTATTCCCTGTTCCTTTTTGGTGAAGATAAGTGAGCTCTCTGAGAACATCAGAAGTGCTGTTATCAAAAAATGTATGGCTTCCAATGGGTATAAGGCTATCTCCAAAGACCTTGGTATCTGTTTCAACAGTATGCAACATTATTAAGAATTTGATAAGTATGGAACTGTCAAGAACCTCCCTGGATGTGCGGGGAAGAGAAAAATTGATGAGAGAAGTCTTCATACTGTAGGTTGGTGCAAACTGTGGGGAAAACACCACCAAAGACCTAAAGGCTGAGCTGGAACAATCTGGAGCCATGGCTTCAGGATGTATCATACACTGCACATTGAAGCGAGAAGGGCATTATGGGCGATGGCCAAGGAGGACCCCAATGCTGGAGGAACAACATCAAATGGAACAAATGATCTTTTCCAAAGAGTAGCTGGACAAACCACAAACCTTCTGGGTAAATGTTCTGTCGACAGCCAATTCCAAAATAGAGCTTTTTGGCAATGTGCACCAGCATTTGTTTACAGACGGTAAAGGGAGGTTATAGGGAGAATAACAGCCTACCTGCGGTTAGGATAGTGCATAGTGAGGGTCCATAATGTTGGGGGCTGCTTTGCTGCCTCTGATGGATGGTAGAACAAACATCTGCAGGCAGTAATCACTGCCAATGGGTGTGCAGCCAAATATTAAGGAAAGTAGCCTTCATCATTGTCCATATAATATTTCCTGTTTCTACTTAGAAATTACTACATGTAAGTTGAAAAATAATGTTTTTTGGCTAAAGTCCTCTGGATAGCCAATCGAAATATGCTGATGATACAAATTTCGTACATTTCCATGTATTCGTTGATGATATTCTACAGGTTATGCAAAAAAAATGAAAGGGTGCCAATAATGATGACCAGGACTATAAATAGGAGTGGAAACGGAGACTTATGAGATGCCAAGAGCAAATGACTTACCTGTGTCAACTGCTAACTACACGCTTAAACAATTCACAGGAAACATCCATGCTTCCATCTTCCATGTGTAGGTGTTTATCCCGGGGGCTGAATTATCTGCAGGAGAAGATAAAGAGACCACAGTGACCCCTATAGCCCCTGACTGTCAGTCAACCCCCCCCCCTAGCCACCCACAGGAGATTCATAAGGAAATGCCATGGCATCTGCCTGTCGCATTCTGCTGGCCTGCAGGGGTATTACAATGCTGGTAGTAAATATGCCTCCTCCTTTTGTGCCAGATTAGAAGGCCTCACTGATGCTTCATTACAGGGAGAGCACACTGCACAGAGCTACTCACAATCCCATTAACTTTCGGTTTGATGGTTTACCTTCCAAGGAACTGGCCCAGGGAATTTATAAACAGGCTGGCTGTCATGGAGCATTGTGGGTATTGCTGACCTTGAGCTTTCCCTCCACCCCGTGAGATGATGGTTTTGCCAATATCAGTAAGATTTGCACGACTCAGTCTGCCTCCAGGTGGCTGAGCCACTGAAAACTAAAAGACAATGAACCATAAGAGAATAAGGAAGTGAATGCACAACTATAGGAAAGAGTAATGCATAAAAGAGGGAGGGGCTCTCCAAGTGTAGCGCGTCATCTGGGTGAACTTGTGACAATATGCGGAGCGACTCAGCTGAAGTGAAACTGAAGTAACGGTATGAGGTAGCAGCGCTGTGCCTGGCCATGTCCTCCAGGGATCTCCTCTGAGGGATCTCCATGAGCTTCCCTTCAGCATGGAGATCTTGCTAATGTGACTTGAACCTGTGACATGTTGCCAATCTTTTAACCACTGACACCTATCAAGGCCTGCAGAGACCCGACAAATGCTGACATCAGGAGAGCTTGTGTCTGTCTGCCTTTTCAGTTTAATGTTAGTTTTGATTCCTAGTCTGACGCTATTTTTTCGAGAAGAGAATCGATAGCTGATAGTACAAACAAACAACAACAAATTTATTTTTGTATAGCGTGTTTTCACAACATTACATCGTCTCAAAGCGCTTTACAGCATCCCCACCCAAAGCCCCCAGTGAGTAAGCCATAGGCGACAGTGGCAAGGAAAAACTCCCGAGAAGAAACCTTGGGAGGGACCAGACTCAAAGGGGGAGCCCATCCTCCAGGGGCCGGCAGGGAGAGTCAAATTGGAGAGATGGTTAAGTGCCAAGTCATACTGTCTAAGTCATAAGATTTGAGTCACAACCGGGGAGCAGGGAGGTAATGATAAGCTGGTTTTATCACTCCTTCAGATCGCCAGGCAACCAGTAGTATGGCAGCCGGGCATACGTGGAGGATGACACAGACAGAAGGGTGAGCTGGATGACGTCATGGGTAGTGGAGATGTCGCATGCAGCAGGGTGTGCTGGACATCTTGATAGATTGAGATCTCCAGGCAGCACCCCTCAGGAGGAGTAGGGGAAATAAAATGTGTAATTAGCCAAAGTAGGGGAGACTAAAGGCAGTGCAAACAGTTAGGTGAGTGCAGTATGTAAGCTAATTTATCTCGTTATATTCAGCAGTACAGTATGTGCCTTGAGCTCATGTCTGGCCGCTCTGTTGAAGGTTTTATCCATGTATCCTTGACTGCAGGACCCCATCTGCTCTGCCTCTACAAACTGTAGCATGTGGACGAAGATTTTCAGCTATCGCCAAATTGTACTGATAGCAGGATTAATCATATTTCCATAGTTTCCTCTGCTTTCACCGAGAATATGTTCACCTGATATATGTACATATTGTTTGAGTTTAGCCCTCAAACCCAGTAGGTGAGGTCACCCAGGATGGACTGAGCGCACAGAAGCACAACGCCTCTCTGTGGCCGCCACCGGAAGGGAGCATCATTGAGGTGACATCCTCAGGCGGGCGCTGGTGTGTGGGATCCGTCTGACAGCTTTTTGGGACTGTCTCAGCATCCATGGTCATTTGTACCAATGTCTGAAAGCACTGGAACCAAAAATAAGAATGTGGCTTCCTGCTTGTATGGTGGGACTTCCTGTCCTTCAGGAAGTGCCTGAACACCAGTGTCATCCCGCTGCCCTCAGAGCAGGAGTTCAGCCAAAACCCACCACTGGCATCCTCACCAACATCCACCTGACTGCTGTCTAGGATTTTCCATTTAGAAGAAAGTAAAGCAAAGCCAGAGTCTTTTCTCTTGTTTCTTTGTTTTAGCTGTTACAGAGAGACTAATTTAATTGAAGGAAGCCTCCTTATTAATTGCAATTGAGTTGCCCTTATCTATAATTGATGCAGGCATCCAATTGTCTTTATGTCACTCTTAATACCCCTCGTATCTCTTTTGATGGATTAACTGCAATTGCAAAACAAAGAAGCAGAATGCATCGCTTTTTAATGGTGCTCCCAGTGAATGGAAATGGGTGAGCATCATACTTCAGAGATTAGCAGGGTGAGGGATATTACCAATAAACTTACTGATGATGTTTTGAACGTTGAACCACATTATAACACATTGACAAACTCACTCTGTGTTTGAAAATGAGTCAATTGCCATAGTTTGTCATTCAGTTTGAACACATTAGTGTGGTTGTAAGTTGCTTTATGCTTATTATTAAACATTAATCCAGTTTTTTCTAGAGAATTTTTAAATATAATCTTTTTTATCCACATAATAGTTAATGCATCCAACAGCTTAATTATCTGTCTAAGTACTTTAACATTCATTTAGACTTATGACACACAATTAAAACATCCACCACCACTAAAAACAGCAGTCAATTCTTCCAGGGTCTCAATTTCTCACCATCATGAGGAATAATGGCAGTTTCTGTTTTCCTGCTTACTAAATTAGATAGATAGATAGATAGATAGATAGAGAGATAGATAGATAGATAGATAGATAGATAGATAGATAGATAGATAGAT
>JAODJW010000094.1:805917-820201 GCA_026777045.1 Hyperopisus bebe
GGCAGAAATGAAAGTATGGGTCGTATATGACCCCGTGGGTTGCCCAGGTTTAATAAAAATTATGGTCCACCTTGTTAAGATGGTAAGACATTTGTTTACTTTTGTAATATTTCTGGTGTTCCCCCGTTCTCATTCCACTGCGGCTTTTTCGCGGACGGAGCGCTGCTCCCGCTGTTTGGCTTGCAGCCCCTCTCTGATAAAGTTCCTGCCCGGCGTCTGTGTCCCTCCGGGGGCGGGATGTACTTGGGGACCCTCCCCCACTGCCACGAAGAGACGCTCCTCATCTCGCCTTCGCCGTACCTCACCGGGGACCCTTTGGGGGGGGGGGGGCTACAGCGGTTGGGTAGTGCAATAATTAACAAAACTGGAAACCGGAGTTCAGAGAGGAAACTCCTGCAAACTCCACACAAAGCAGCATCTGAATCCCCAGCCTTTGATGCGTGATAAGCACTGTGTCTCTATAATGATATTATTTAGCATTTCAGAGGATCTAATATGTTCTGTCTGTCTGTCTCCCTCTTTCTCTCTCAGGTGGAAGTCCCCTTTATACCCAAGTGTAAAGGCCCCGGCGACACCAGCAACTTCGACGACTACGAGGAAGAGGAAATCCGTGTCTCCTTTACTGAGAAGTGCGGAAAGGAGTTTGCTGAATTCTAGATCCACCCAGAAGCAGTGGAGCGAGAGAGGAAGAGTGAGCTGGAGAGGGGAAAGAATAGAGAGAGAGAGAGAGGGAGAAGTTTAGAGTGTGAGAGCCTGTGCCAGCACAGGGAAGCGGCGGGAGACGGACACCATTCAGACGCGTCGTCCTTGAGTCGTCTGTTCTGATGACGTGTCAGTACTGCGTCCCCCCCCCCTTGAGTTTAATGTGTGCGTGAAGTGCTGCGGAGCCGGCCGTGGGAGGGGGGGCCGGCCGTGGGAGGGGTGGCCGGCCGTGGGAGGGGTGGCCGGCCGTGGGAGGGGTGGCCACCATTCACTAAGTTTGCTCGGTCCATAGAGGGCGCTTTAGCGCATAGGATCAGAGGAAACTGGTCCAGTCTCAGCATCCATAGTGACGGGGGGGAAGGGGGGCAGACTTTACTCCAGCAGTGGCCCCCCAGAGCAGCACTGAACCAAAATGAAATGTGAATCTGAAAGAAAGAAAGAAAATGGCCATCCTACCTGCAATCCTCCAATGCAACCCAGCGAGGCAGAGCAGACTGTCCGTCTCTCCATCCAGCTGTTCATTCATCATTCATCCATCCGTCTGCTCTGCCTATCCAGCTAAGATTTGCAATCCTCTTGTCTTCACACAAACCTGTCACTAGAGATCACAGACAGAAGATTCTCAGTTTTGGCTGTGCCAATAAGGGCAACTGGTTTCTTTTTGAAATGCACATACCGTCAGATACACAGTCATATGTGATGTGAGCAGCGTGTGTCTCACGAGGCTGCAGATGCTCTGCAGAAGCACCAGGTATCTTTCTCACAGTCTCATGGCCTTCAGAGGGTCAAGCTGTATGACACAGGATGGGTTTTTAATTGCTACTGAAATTATGGTCCACCTTGTTAAGACGGTAAGACATTTGTTTACTTTTGTTTTTATATTTTGCTTTAAAATATTTTGTAGAGACCAGCTTGCTTGTGTCAGCTGGGGGTGGGACTGTGACAGAACTGGACAGTAGAGGGCACAATGCTTAAGGGGCACTGGGCATGGTCATGCCATACATTCACAGATGTGTGTTCAGACCAGATGTGGAGTGGTTTGTGCAGGCTCAGGCTAAAAAGCACCAGCGTTTTTCTTTTTGGAAACTTTGAGTAGGATGACCAAGCTGGCGCCTCCACATCTCACCGGATGCCTGCTGTAACGGAGGGGGCGCTAAGGGGTTTGCGCATGCTGGTCTCTCTCACTGCTGTTCGTATACCAATACCATTTTTTTCTTTTGCTGTTGTCAGTTTACTTGTTTTGAAAAGCCTATTAGCGTAACGTTAAAAATACACCATTGTCTTAATGTAATATTTAGTGTTATACCGCTGAGTATGAACATGTTAACGGGCTCGCTGGTCTTCGCTCATAGTTTTATCCTTGTGGCAGGTTGACACAGGAAGTACGAACTGCGTATCGGGCCCTTTTCAGCATTTCACTGTACGCCGCTGTGGTGCGCCTGCACTGTACAATTTCTACTGTGTGGTTTATTTTCATATGTCTAAGGAAGCACTTATATATGTGTATATTTACTTTTTTAAACTAAATGTTCACTAAATGTCTGGAATTGGGTCTATAGTGAGACGTTTCAAATACACGCGTGATATTTCTCGTGTTCCCCCGTTCTCATTCCACTGCGGCTTTTTCGCGGACGGAGCGCTGCTCCCGCTGTTTGGTTTGCAGCCCCTCTCTGATAAAGTTCCTGCCCGGCGTCTGTGTCCCTCCGAGGGCGGGATGTGCTTTGCGACCCTCCCCCACTGCCACGAAGAGACGCTCCTCACCTCGCCTTCGCCGTACCTCGCCGGGGACCCTTTGGGGGGGCATACAGCGGCGTCTCCGCCGTCTGTCTCCGCTCTTTCTCCTTCTTTAATCTGGGGTGAGCGCTGTCATGGCGCAGCGGCGCCTCAGATGGCAGTCTGGTTTGCGGACGGTGGGTGTAACGGTTAAAAAGAACTCTCCCTCCGGTTTCAGGTGTACCGACTACATCGTGGCCAGTCTTTAATTCTTCATAATAAAGTTTAAGTGGTACGATTCTGCGAACTTAGCCTCAACCCCCCTGATACATTTATTCAGGTATATTTGTCCCGATCAGTAACACTGTTTGGCATTAACGATGTTGACAACACCGCTTCTTGTTATATTTCAATAACGTTTTACGGAATAAAACGATGAAAGAGCGGAGTAATTAACAACCGGTTGTTACTGTCCTGGTTTAATATTTTTGCTTACGTTTAGTCAT
This sequence comes from Hyperopisus bebe, assembly GCA_026777045.1. Classification (NCBI taxonomy): domain Eukaryota; kingdom Metazoa; phylum Chordata; class Actinopteri; order Osteoglossiformes; family Mormyridae; genus Hyperopisus; species Hyperopisus bebe. Next base: position 808,839 of record JAODJW010000094.1, read on the forward strand.
AAAATTAGGCTTCCTCTAAATGCGGGTATGATGATGTCGTCTGGTACCTTTCGGGAAATAATATCATGCAACTTGTCTTTCGTTGCCCTAAATGATTTGCCCTCCGCCGCACGATGGGAGGAGAACATTGGGGCGCGAATGTGTTACAAACAAAAGAATAACAGCCATCGGTAATATATCGAAACAAATAGGTGTCATGACAATAAATTTTTATTTGCGGAAATTATAAATGCAGCCGTTAATCTAGTACTTCATTGAGCCGCTGTACAAGTTATTTAACCCGGTGATGTTGCGATGATTATATTTATGGCTATTGCGGTTATTACAGATGTACAGTAATTAGCAGTCCTTGCCAGTTATAGTAACGCCACCGATTTTTACCAGATTAACTCGTGAAAATAAGCTTTTTTTAGGCAGATGAGTTGGCGGACGGCGCGGGTAAGAATGTGCGCAAATGGATAACTCCGTAATACCACCTTAAATGATCGCCGCACGGCCTATTAGGCAGCAGTTTCTTATCGTTCCGCGGTCCACCTTAAGCGCACGATGTGGGCAACGCAGGCGTACAGCGGGTCTTCCGCCTCATTTCCAGCCGGGCTCGGACCGGATCGGAGCGGCGTCGTCACTTCGGAGACGGCGGGACCTGACCGAACCCGCCCAGCACCATGTCCGAACCTAAGTATCGCGACTGGATTCTGGAGACTATCGACTCCCTCCGCTCCAGAAAAGCCCGACCGGACCTGGAAAGGATATGCCGGATGGTTCGGAGGCGGTACGGGTCGGACCCGGACCGGACCCGTTCGGAACTGGAAAAACTGATCCAGGAGCAGACGGTGCTGAAAGTTAGCTACAAGGGCTCGATCTCGTACCGGAACGCTGCCAAGGTGCACAGAAAAAGCCGAAAGAAACCAGAAGCGCTCGGGGAGCGGAGTAAGCATGCCGACGGCACGCACGGTCCGACGGGTGCCGAGGAGACCGGCTGCCCCACCGAACCCCCCGAGCCGAAGCGGTGCTGTGACCTCCAGCCCAACATCCTGGCCATCCCCGGCCAGAAGGACGGGACGCCAGCGGTGCCGGCTAGCGGAAACGGCTGCCTAGGCTGCGGCGCAGCGGTTTGCAGGAGTCAGGCTCGCTGCGCTGCCGGTGCACCGCGAGACAAGAAGACAGCGCCGGCGGGGGGCAGCGCCACCGCGGCCGGCCGGGACAGATGCACCGGCAGTAGCAATGGAAGTGACGCCTCCGGCAAGATCAGGGCAAGCCGCGGCGTGGAAGGAGGCTCGTCCGGCCAGGGGGGCAGTGCCGACAAGGAAAGAAGAACTTGCACGCTGACAAACAGCAGCCACCTTCTGAGGCGCAAAAAGCAGGCATCCCTGAAGCCCAAGCTGCGTGTCGGGAGGAGAGCTACGCCGGATGCCGGCAGCCCCGACCTGGGTGACCGCCTGGTGGCGTCCGTCCGGTCCTTGGCTGAGAAGAACCGGGGTGCAGTCGCCCGGGGCCACCCGCCGCTGGGCTTGAAGGAGATCCTGGGCTTCCTGGGTTCGCAGGAGCGCCTGTCGCAGGAGAAGCTGACCCGCAGCAAAGTCAGAGCGGTGCTGGAGAGGGAGGTGGCGAAGGGTCGCCTTCGCAGGACCCGCTTCGGGAACATCACGCTGCCGATGCGCGGCGTGGGGGCGAAGCCGAAGCCCCCCGCCCGGCTGCTGAAGAGCGCGCTACAGGAGCGGCACACACAGGCGGCCCAAAAGGTGACTTGGCGTCGGCAGTGTGTCCTGCGCCCCGCACGAACACTCCTCTCCCCCTCCCTTGGCGGCGCGGTCGCGCTATATAGGGCTTCGCCCGCCTCTTCGGTTTCGTAATTAGATGCTGTAGAAATGGACATGCATAACGCAGGGGTGTGGGGAGCCGTGCGCTGGCCCCCCGGTCACATGCACAGACGTTAACGTGTGCGCCGTTACTCCCGGTCCGGTGAAAGTTACGCGATCACTAACTCCCCGTGATTCCGCCGCGGACGCGTTTGGAGGAGGGACTGTCGGACCTCAGGCACGATCGAGAGCGGTGGCAAACCCGACTCTGGCTTTGTCTAATCCGCTTAGATCCTCGGTGTTTTAACACCCCTCATGCTGTGCATCCAGCGGCGCGTCTGACTGCGCACCAGCGCTTTGCTTTCGGTGTATCTCTCTGGCGGAACCGGCATCTTCATGATTTATTGGCACATAGCAGATGCAAAAAAATAGGGCAAAAAAAAAAAATCGAAATTCTAGAATGGCTTAGTTGATAAATATAAGATTCATTGATGAAAACTATTTTCAAGCAGCATTATATCTAAAATAATTCACATTTTAAGTTAAGTCAGTGAAATGTTCTGGTGCAGAGAAGGGAATGCCTTTTCTTCAGGGAATGTCAGTTCTTCAATATTTTCACATGTATTTCTCCTGCTGTGCCTTGAGGTGGCGCTGAAGGAGGAGGAGCCCATGGAGCTGAACAGCAGTCAGGAGAAACAGGAAGAGGAGGAGGAGCAGCACCGTGAGGAGGCCCAGGTGGGAGGTGACGGTGGCCCTCTGTCGCCAGCGGAAGGGGATGGGGGGGCAGCTGTGGACCAGGCTCTCGAGCCGCCTCAGCCGACGCACCCCGACCCCGCGGCCCACACCCCAGGGCCCCGCCCGGACACTGCCCCCGTGCAGGTGGAGAGGCCGCCGCCCCCCCTGTGCTCCACACCCCCCCCCAGCTGCACAGCCTCGAAGCAGGAGGAGTCCGGCCTGGAAATCTGCCCCAGTGACCTCTGCCCTGGAGAGGAAGCATGCACAGAACACCCAGCTGACAGAGGTACACGGGATGTGTGTGTGTGTGTGTGTGTGTGTGTGTGTGTGTGTGTGTGTGTGTGTGTGTGTGAGCAGGGTCCTCAGCTAACAGAGGTACATGGGGTGTGTGTGTGTTTCTGTGTGTGTGTGAGCAGGGTCCTCAGCTGACAGAGGTACACGGGGTGTGTGTGTGTGTGTGTGTGTGTGTGTGTGTGTGTGTGTGAGCAGGGTCCTCAGCTGACAGAGGCCAGGTGAGATTCAGGTGAGCCCTCCCATAGCAACAGAAAACAAATTTTGTCAATTCATTGATATTAAAAATTAAAAACATTTCAGTAGCACAGGGTACCTGGCTGCTGACCAGCTACCTTGCAACTGTTTCGCAAGGAAAGTATCGAAATTACAAAACTAGTGTAAATACCTGTTATGAATTAGGTGATCGGTGGTCATTGCTGACACACCATGGTGCACCTCAGTGGTGTCTTGCTGGTTGGAGATTCAAACCTGCAATCTTTCAGTTACAAGGGCGCTTCCTTAACCATTAAGCCACCACTGCCCACGTGGGACGCTACCAGAGGTATTCCTTTTCTTACTCGCTGTTTTGCACCCTCCAGTCAAATGGCACCCTAGGTGATCGCCTATAGGGCAGGCTGGCCCAGGGTGTGTGAGAGAGAGAGTGAGTCTACACAGCGATGCTGTAAGATGTGTCAGAGCACAGGCTCGTGTTGTATGTGTGCCACATGGTGGCGCTGTCCTGTATGTGTCTGTGTGTCCGTCCTGTGGGGTTTTGTCAAATGGAGAGGAGCAACAACATTAACATCATCATCGACTTTGAAAAATCTCGCTGAACTGAAGGACTGATGCAGTGTGACTGATGCAGTGTGACTGATGCAGTGTGACTGATGCAGTGTGACTGATGCAGTGTGGGGTCAGCACTGGGCCCCGGAGCAGGGCCCTTAGTTCCAGTCGCTTCAGGGACTCTGTCTGACCCTTGTGAAACTTTGTCGCTGGAGTGTCAGCTCACCCTGTGCCTCCCACTCTGCAGATTCAGTGGGTGCTTGGATCTGTAAACGCCCCCGCGGCCTTCTTCCTAAGCCCGGCCCATCGTTTGGGGTTCATGCTGGTGCCCATGCACTGATTCGCTGGTGAGCGGACATGGTACCCATGACTGCCACTGTGTGGTTTGCGCTGCTTGTCGCAGATGGTCACTCCTGCCCTGTGGATGGAGGCGTCGCTCCTCCTGGGAGGCTCTGCTCCCGTTAGACTCCCTGCTCCCTCTCCTTGCCTTGAGGGAGAGTAGATGTCAGGCATTCCTGGACCATGCTGCCACTTCACAGCAGAGCCTAAACTCCTCTTCAGGCGGTGCCCAGGCGGTGTTCAGGCGGTGTAGCCCTGCTGCAGCCCTGCCTCCCCCCATTTGCTTGGCCTGCTGAGCGGGGCGTTACCTGCACATCAGCCCTCATGGAATATGTGCGAAGAACTCAGCTGTCAAATTCCACCTAGGAAGTGTTCTGTGATTAAACCGTCTTATAGGTTTATTGGTACATAATATTATGTTTGTGACTGCAGTCAGTGCAGGTGTGCAGCGACATTAAGGTAATTGTGTGGTTCAGCAGATTAATCTTCCATGCCCGTGACTGGAAGGTTGCTGGTTCGAGCCCAGCTTAGGCAGAATAGTCACATGTCTGCGGCCCCTTGATGAGGCCCTTAACCCCCCCAGCTCCATGGGCGCCGCGGCCTGGTAGAGGGGCTTGACTGATGTGTCTGTATGTCAAGGATGGGGAAGGAGAGGAGAGAGTTTCCCCACAGGGGTCAATAAAGTGTATTATTATTGTTATTATTATTATAGAGAATGTCCATTGCCTGAAGGTTTATCCAGAGAAGGAGATCAGTTCATGGGTTGTGTTGGAAGCATAGTACGTAACAGGGAAGCGGAGCGGACTCGGCGCACAGAATGGCCGCCGGTCTTCGTCCACACGTCCGTCTGTAACTCTGGGTGTTGGCAGAGGGACAGCAGGGTGACGGAACCTCTCCTCTACCAGCAGGGGGCCCCCAAAGTGGGCAGTCGCCACAGCCTGTGTCCCCACTGGCCCCAGGAGAAGAGGAGGGAGCAGAGGGGGGAGTGGTGAGCCCCGTGCAAATGGCTCCGGATGCACAGGTAAGCGCAGCCTGCGGCCCCCTCCACGGAGCATGTGTCACAGCATCCCACATAACAGTGCCGCGCTACAGAGACCTTTCCCTGTCTGTGCACCAGGGGGCAGCACTGGCTGATGGAGGAAGCGTCTCCCCGTCACCTTCAGCTCAGGCTTGTGAGTCCGGCTCTTATGCCGCTGCCATCGGGGGGGGGGGCATGCGAGTGACGAGCGGGTCAGCATGATCTCGAGCACATGTCTAGTCTCACAGGCACCATCTTTGTTCTTCCCAGGTTCTGGATGCAGGGTGGAGACGGGCGTGGCATCCTGCCTGCTGACCCCCACAGCCTCCCCGCCAGAGCCAGGCGCCGTGGAGGAGCGGACCGTCAATGGAGCTGTGTAAGGATGTGGGTCTGGGGGGCACGGTAGCTTTGCAAATGAAAACTGTGATCTCCCAGTGGAGGGAAGTTCTGCAGAGAACAGCAGCACCCTCAGCTTCATGCCAGCTGCCTTCAGAGATACGCGGTCGGCCTAATTTGTCCGTTGTGGATACGGGGAGTTTCTGCTCTGCAGGTCGTTGGGCTGAGACCCCAGAGATCCTCACTTTCCAGGGCAAACCCGTGCCCGTCACCCCCCAGGGCAAACCTGCCCCCGTCACCCCCCAGGGCAAACCTGTGCCCGTCACCCCCCAGGGCAAACCTGCAGCCTAACATTACAGTTTCTTCTTTTTATTGCTTAGGCACCATCTTTGTAGAGATTTGCAAAAATAGCCTATAGTTTCACTCACCACAAAACCTTACACCAAATCAGCAAAATATTACTCATCTCAGTTATTGCAAAACCCTTCAAACTTTTTAAAACATTTTCTCATCAATACAGTGACACAAACCATCATTTAAATCTGCACACGAAGCCCCAACTACACACTGACGGTATAAATGACAGACACTTGTGGCTTTAGCTTTTCCTATGTGCACAGTTAGTAACAAAGTCCTATTACACATGTAATAAACACCCAAACGCACAGCTATTCCTGTGTGTAAAGTATGGATGTGTATTCTGAACATTCCACATTTTCAATACAAATAAGGGGATAAATACATTTATTTTTTACGGGGGGAGATTGAGTGTCATGAAAAGTGGGGGAACTGTGAACCAACTGCAGAGCACAGTAGTCCAGTGGAAACAAACATTGTCCCAGATAACATAGCCTGGCTGCTCTGGCCCCTGGTCATTAAGAATAGGAATGAGTGTGTTGTGGAGGGTGTCCTGAAAGGTGACAGTGTGTGCAGTGTTGTTTGGGACTACGACTGCATGATGGTGAAGGACAGCAAAGTAATGTAGCACCGTACGAAAAGATGGGGATCAGCACCATACACCTCCAGATTCAGTACCAGTGATAGGATAGCATAGCTTACCTGCATATATTCATATCTCAGCTGTTTTACATGGTCTGAGTTTCTTTCCAAAGGGATTCTGTAAAGCTGCTTCATCCTAATTCTATTGCCTTTCAGTTGACAACAGAGAAGAGAGACTCACTCTGTTGACATGTTGGAATAAGTGTGATCTATCATTATGTGTTCCTGAACTTCTCTAAGTCTTATGCAGTTATTTGCAATGACAATGTGGGTCTCCTGCTCTGGGGTGAACAGTAGGCCTCTTCCACCACATGCTGGTTTTCCTGCAGTTCTGTGATGGATCTTCTCATTATGAAAGTACGGTACATGATACTCTACCAGTAAGGCCACAGTACTTGCAGTTACTTGCTAATTGTCATTTCTAAATGTCCGAGGTGATTCCTGCGACAGTATAGCAGCTCAGATTTGGCTGAACCCATTGGGCAGCCTCCCTCATGCTCAGCCCGTGGTCAACAACATGGCCAACAACATGGTCAACAACATGGCCAACAACATGGTCAACAACATGGTCAACAACATGGCCAACAACATGGCCAACAACATGGTTAACCATAGTCGCTCTGATTTCTCCCCTCCTCTTCCTCTTTCCCATCCTCTCTTTCTACCCTGTCCTACTTCACCTCTTCTTTCTACTCCTCATTTTCTTACTTCTTCACCTCCTCCTCCTCTTACTGCTTGTCTTCTTCTCACCGCTCTTGCTCCCTGTCAAACCAAACATTTACTTGTGTCCCATTTATAGTGCTCAAGGTCTGATTTTTAAGCAATCTAATTATTTGACTGTTTTTGCATGTGTCAATGTGGAAAGGCAATTGGCAAAATATTGTGGGAATGTGGAGACCAATGTTTATAGTCTTGCTTAGAAGTGTTATTAAATTGCAGACTGAGTGTAAAGCAGTGAGTTAACACTTTTCCAAAAAGTGTGTTTTAAAATTACAAACTAAGTGTAAAGCAGAGAACGCGCATTTAGTTTGGCAGACTTGGGAAATGCATTGGCTACACATGTTAATGGCTTCAGAGATCGTGCTTCAAGGACCACTGTTAGTATTTAATCGCTCAGAAAAAAAGCTGCAATATGTGTGTGTTTTTCATCTCTCCAGCTTAGTGAAGATGGAGAAGAGCTCCCAGAACTTGGTGGAGTGGACTGTGGCGGACGTGGCCAGCTACTTCATTGCCGCTGGCTTTCCGGAACAAGCCGCAGCCTTCAGGACGCAGGTACGCCTTGCAGCCGGGCCGGAGCGGCGGCAGCGGTAATATCCAGCATGTTCAGTCACACATGAAATGTCACTTATACGCCAGTAGGGGGAAGAGTTAGCAGAAAAAACTGCAAAGTGGGTTTTGGTCATTCCTGGTGTCTGGCATTGACTCTTACTGGGGACACTGGAAAGGTACTTTTTATCTGGATATAAATAGTTCTGGATGATGTAACACAGAAGGAGCCCATGAAATCAGACCCCGAGGCAGATCCGGTGCCCTTTTGTCCTGTACGGTCTTCTCTGAATCCTGAACCGGTTCTCCACCAGGGGGTAGATGGCACCTCCCTGGGTGACCCCATGTAAAGTGTCCGGTCCAGGCTGGTGTTGGCCAGATGGAGCGCATGTCCATGTTGTGTATTCATGGCTGTCCCGCAAAAACAGACCAACAGATCGAGGCAGATGGAGACTGTAGCTCTCTGGGCCTCAACTCTCAAATTTAGGCCGGTTTTATAATGCGTTGGCCAGGTTTGGCCCGGGCTTATTGTAGCATCTTGACTTTATTTGGATTTTGTTGTGTTAACTGCCTAGGTATTCTTTTGAATCATTGCATTAGTGTGCAAGACTAGTGTGCCCATGTGGCTGTTACTGGTATTTGAGTTTACGCAGCATCACGTCGTAAAAGCTGACGTCTGCGTTAATTTGGGTTGGGGATTCTGTTAATATCCGGGCCTGTGCGGGGCTCTAAGCAGGACAGGGCAGCCATCTCATCCGTGGGTCACATGCTGGAAATTCAGAGGCAAACATTAGGTTCCTCCACACCCTGCCCATTGCACCCTGTCTGCTGGTGGGGTGGGTGATCCTCTTTGCATTCGCACCCACAGGAAATCGATGGGAAGTCCCTCCTCCTCATGCAGCGCAACGACGTGCTGACCGGACTGTCCATCAGACTGGGCCCCGCCCTCAAGATATACGAGCGACACATAAAGGTGCTGCAGAGGACCCACTTCCAGGATGAGAGCACCCTTTGCTGACCGGACAGGGAGAGACACACGCGCCCGGAGGCGGCCCAGTCTGCCGGCACATGGACACACTCACACGGGGGTGTGTGCACACGTCTCACATGCGAAGGCAGACACATTTACGCATGCGCACACATGCACATGGCAATGCGGGGGGGGCCCCGCTGGTCCGTGTTCGACCTGGGTCATGGAGCACAAGCTGGCGTGGAACCGGCGGTAGCACATGGTCATGCATCTGCCCTGGGGAGGTGTGAGTCCACAACCGCACACCAAGTCAGTGCTGCTTCCTTCCCGGGGGGTGCAATACCCCAGAGCAACCCATCCCCCCCCCCAGTTGCTGTTCCAGCTGCAGACATCGGCAAGCACCTCCTCCTTCCCCATGATTGAGGAATGTTCCACCCCCTTCCAGAACAGTCCAGCCCCAACCGCACACCCTGTGGATTATAGCTGACTCATGGAACTGAAAAAAAAACTGTCCATCCAGTTTTATACTAGCGCTGTTTTTATATGCTGACTTTCTGTCTGTGCAGCCTGTTGTTTTGGTAGGGAAGGATGACGGGGGAGGTGGGCAGATATGGTCTTCTGCTTCTCCACAGACATTTTTAGCGGTGTGATGTGCTTTTTAAACTTGTAGTGAGCCTGTTGTTCAGATGAGTGTTGGCATCGCTCACCACTGTGCACCACTGCCTGTGCCTGAAGCGCGGTGAAGTTTCTAGCCTGTCCACTAGGGGGCGAGACCATCAGCATCATCACCATGACTTGCCTCCATAGGTAACTGTCAGGTAGAGTCCAGACAGAGAGTGTTTCAGGTTTGTGCCCCACTTTATTATAAGGAGCCCAGCAGGTGGCGCTCTAGATCTCCGGATTTTATCCATGTCATTTTTTTGTATTTGTGTCACAAGTTTACAAATTGCAGAGTATTACTTATACTGGAGTCTTCCCCACATGTGTTGATATGGAATACAGTTAGAGCAGCTTTCCAACACAGCACCCAGCCCTCCTGTGTTGGAAGTTCTGTGTGCATGATTGCCCGAATGTTTGGTTCAGGTGTGCTGTGCGCTGGAAGAAGAAATGCTGATTTAGAGGAAATGGAAGGCAGAGCTGTGTGTTTGACGTTGGGGATGTCGTCCCTGAAAGCCGAACGTCACCACGAGCCTCACGGAGCTCCTGGCTTGTAGGCAGCTCACGGTATCGGCGCCACTCTAGCCCAGCGTTTCACCAGCATGGAGCCTCCTGTGTCCCTCAAGGTCACGTGGCCCCATGATCCATCTACAGTCATTTAGATAACAACATATGCAGCAATAACAAGCATTTCCTGCCCCCATTGAGTGAAATACAAGATGGGACGTGGGTTTCTCAGTACAGAATTAGATATTCTGATGCAAACGAGGACCAGGTAATGTTGGATGACTTAAAACAGTTTTAAATGTCAAAAGTCAGGCTGGAATCATTTAGTTGGGCTGCACGCTGCTTTCTGCAGTGTCTGTGATGTCACAGACGTGACATGGTTATGTCTTTTATGTTCTTTTTGAGCTGTAAATTTTATTTAAGGGAGTCTTTGTCTGTTACAGATCTGACTGTAGCTTCCCACAGGAACGTGTTCTTGCAGGTGGAATATTGCCCCTTGGTGTGGAATGGCACAACATGTTTTCTAACTGGCGTATTCCTCTGTGGTTGTCAAAACGATGTACAGACTGTTGTATTAATCTACTTTTTTTTTTACAGTCACACTTGAAATTATATTGCTTGTATTCATTTTTTTTAGGAAATGCTTTTTTGAATAAAAGGTATGAAATAAAATATATATGTAACTTATTTTCATTTATTACATTATTTGAGTCTCAAGATGCTTCTATCAGAGTGCAGAAGTTTTGAGGTTTCAGCTACCATCTGTCGTCATGTTTGTACATGTATGATCAAGAGACTCCTGCTTTAGGCAGATCCGAATACCTGTGTTCCCAAAAATGATTCCTGATGAGGTTACCAGGGAAAACATGGAAAGTCTCACTCCACTTATCCTCCCATGTTTTGGTATGGGAGGTAGACAGGGGTGCTATAAGAACAGCAGATGCCTAAATCCCGCAAGAGCCAATGTCTCCTTGGATGATAGGATAGAGGAGTCCAGTCATCACGATGAACAGCGGGCTGTTTGCCACGTTTTTGACATCATTCCTTGGAGATACACCAGCATCTGTCATGGAGGAGCACAGAACTCTCATGAAAATACCCTAGAATCTGTCAAAGAGAAGCGGTACGCATCTCTCAGGGATATACCCAGGATCAGTCATGGAGAAGTGGTACGTGTCTCTCAGGGATATACCCAGGATCAGTCATGGAGAAGCGGTACGCGTCTCTCAGGGATATACCCAGGAATCTGTCACAGAGAAGCGGTACGTGTCTCTCAGGGATATACCCCAGAATCTGTCACAGAGAAGCGGTACGCATCTCTCAGGGATATACCCAGGATCAGTCATGGAGAAGCGGTACCCGTCTCTCAGGGATATACCCCAGAATCTGTCACGGAGAAGCGGTACGCGTCTCTCAGGGATATACCCCAGAATCTGTCATGGAGAAGCGGTACGCGTCTCTCAAGGATATACCCCAAAATCTGTAACGAAGAAACGGTACGTGTCTCTCAGGGATATACCCAGGATCAGTCATGGAGAAGCGGTACGCATCTCTCAGGGATATACCCCAGAATCTGTCATGGAGAAGCGGTACGCGTCTCTCAAGGATATACCCCGAAATCTGTAACGAAGAAACGGTACATGTCTCTCAGGGATATACCCCAGAATCTGTCATGGAGAAG
>JAODJW010000094.1:837165-858173 GCA_026777045.1 Hyperopisus bebe
TCAGGAGATTGTCTTGACCAGGACCACACCCCTAAATGCATTGAAGCAACTGCCATGTGATTGGTTGATTAGATAATCGCATTAATGGGAAATTGAACAGGTGTTCCTAATAATCCTTTAGGTGAGTGTATATATATATATATCAAATCATGATATACCGTGAAACCACCAGGATCTCGGGAGTAGGATGTGTGAACTGCCACTCTCACCTCGTATGTGTAGTTGGGACAGGACACAAGCAGGAAGATCCAAGTGAAGGGATTCTTGGTGGGGTAAGGAATCTTCCTCGTTTTAGAACCTTCCCAAGACAGACAGAGCAAGACAATGACCAGGAGGAGCACTTTATACATTATGATAAAACATGAGCACTTTGAGAAGTTGGACTAAGCATGTTTGGATGATTTGCGCCTGCACGCTTGTGGGTCTCACTCACCGGGAGGCCGCAGATTGCGCAGGGTGATGTGGATGGAAAAGTTCCCAATTTGACAGAACTGCAGAACGGTGTTGATGACCGCGACAGAAAGGAGAAAGCCGGTCAGGGTCAGACAGCTCAGGCCTAAGACTGACTGCACTGCGGCTCAAAGATGAGATCTTACCAGAAAAATGACGAGGGCCAGGGTCACCTGCTGCTCCCCGTAGACTGTGAACACAGGTGGCAGACCAGAGTGCTATGGCATCATATATGGCTAATCGCCCATAGCTGGGTTCTGGGCTCAAAAAGTGCTACTTGAGCGAGGTGTGTTTGCGGTGTGCGTATACGGTACAGGGCGTACTCACTGGGCGGCGTGTAAAGCGGGTGGTTGATGTAATAGGCCATCCATGCTGCAAAGCCCCAGTAGTACGCACAGTTCTGGAACATGGGAAAGTCACACTGCATTCACAGAGCCTGCAATCAGTGTAAGGGGCACAAAGCCCAGGCCCCAAGCCATTCCCCTAACCCCAACCCCACGTACTGCCCTGACTCAGTGTACCACCCTGGAGGGGGAATCAGACCCCAGACCCCACCCAAAGCACCAGGCATTAAGGCGGCACGAGGCACCGGGCGCAGGACAGACCTACATCCTCAGGCCTGCCCATGTCTGGTCTCACCTTGAAGATATTGCGCAGCGGCATGGTTCCGTGAGAGAAGCGGTGAACAAACAGCGTCTCTAAGAGCCTCTTCACATAGTGGAAGGAGTGACACATGCAGGCCAGGCTGGCGGAGACAGAGACGAGCTTAACCAGTCCGTATCCCAGCAACACTTACTCAAGACGACCTACAAGCTGGATCTCAAGTGGATCCACCCGGAGCAGCCAGCCAAAATACCGATCTAATCACAAATCTAGACTTAGGCCTAAAACTGGAGGTTAGTTACTGAAAAGCTGCCCACGGCACCCAGCATTCAGAAGTGGGTCCGAAGGTGATACTCACTGTACGACCCAGTGTTTGCTGGTGGTGAAGTCGTACTTGGGGGCATATATGAAGGGGACTCGGAAGTAGAACATAAGATAGATGACAAGCGGCCCGGCATATTCCGTCAGGAACACCTGGGGAGGGCAACAGTTGTGGGTAAAATACCTGCGGCGTGTCAGTGAGACCTGTACAGCACTACTACAAGCGTGAGACCACAGCATTCCAAACATGGGTCTTCTGAAGGTGCTTAGACCCCTGGAAGAAGCCCCCCCACCCCCCAGGCCTAACCTATGTGTGAGTGAATGACAGCGTATGCCAGGCAGCAAAGATCATATGACCAAACTGCCACCCACCTGCCCCACCTTTGAGGAAATATCTCTGTATATAAACATCTCCAAGACACAGGGGCTTCCTGACCTTAAAGAGCAGCTAAATATAGGCCGGCTGGGATCTGCGACCCTCCCTCTTCCAAAAGGCACGTCCTGCAGGCCTGCCTCCTATCCCCATTCCTCTCTGCTACTGAAACCCTGAGCTGTCATCACTTGCAGCACCAACTGCAGTTCAGAGGTCCCGTCTGCAGAAACTGACATTCAAAGTGAGGCATGATATCCTGACTCAGAGGCCAGATAGGACTGGGCAGCTGTAGGGAAAACTTCCTTTAAGGCGACTGCCATTCTGCTGGTCTGCTTAGGCAAAGTAGTAAAATATGTTTCTTTAACTTAAGGTTCATTTGCACCTTTCAAACGACAGTATAAATCATGCAACAAAATGTTTATGGTTTCTGCACCATTACACAATAGTTGCGGTGAGTAAGTACTAATTAATTGTTTTAAAAACTAAAAACAGGAAATCTTACCATTTTGTCCCTTCATAAATCACCGCAATAAAAATCTATTTAAAGAAAGAGCCAGAAAAATTGATTGATGAAGCACAATCAATGACAAAGTTCTGCTTAACTAATTAGTTCTAAAAGAAAACTGGAATATATAGAGGGAAATGCAGTCCATAAGCATAACAGGTTAATATGCAAATGACTTCGACTAGGGCCATCACATTGTGATGTAATCACGATTATATGGCACAGGCGCAACAATCACCAGGGCTTTTGATGACATTTGTCCAGACGCCAGGTTTTCAATGCTATACGCATGTTTACCTATGCCGACAATTTGGTAAGCAGATTAGTGGTGTGAGATGCATATTATGACACCACAAAAGTCATTAGTTTTTATAAATTCAGCGCATCCTTATGTTCATTAAATTCGGTTAGCAGAGCACGCCACATCAAATCAAATCACTTTTTATTGTCACACCACTGGTCAACAGTACACAAGTACGACACATGTGAGCGAAATGCTTGTGTGCAAAGCCTCTCGAAGCAGCCGTAGTGACACAAATTCACAATCAAAATATAAGTGTAAATATAGAATACATAAAACATGCTACTGTTTTTGTAAATCATGGAAGCGATAAGTACCGAAGTGGAGGTGAAGAAGGTGGTGTGGTGGTACTTTTTGCAGTTTAAAGTCTGACACGTTTACTACACATAAGGAAACGTCACAATACGCATCTCATTAATATTTTAGGCACTCTACTAATCTGCTTACCAAATTAGTGGAGTGTCAATCAGACCCACAACACTGACTGGAGACTATACTAGTATGACCCTCGCCCCCCTTCACTCCTGCCAGCTCTTCTTCCATCATTTACAGAAAAAACAGGACACTTTCTTGGTAAAATGTAAATGAAAGAAGATGAAAGGTTGAGATAAAAGTTTCACTCACAGTAACCCAGCTGATCTGGGCCCCCAGGTCTCGAAAGTAGAAAGTAGCAGTTGTTCCGACAGGAAGCTGCTGTAAGACATCCTCATCCTTCAGAGACTTTCCCTCTGGAATTTAAAAGAAAAAAAGGACATGTAACGCGAGAATCACGTCCCCTGCCAAAGGCTGACGGGACAGTAGGCGAGAATCACGTCCCCTGCCAAAGGCTACCGGGACGGTAGGCGAGAATCACGTCCCCTGCCAAAGGCTACCGGGACGGTAGGCGAGAGTCACGTCCCTTGCCAAAGGCTGAAGGGACAGTAGGCGAGAGTCACGTCCCCTGCCAAAGGCTGAAGGGACAGTAGGCGAGAGTCACGTCCCCTGCCAAAGGCTACCGGGACGGTAGGCGAGACTCACGTCCCCTGCCAAAAGCTGACGGGAGGGTAGGCGAGAATCACGTCCCCTTCCAAAGGCTTGTACGAAGAACAACAGACTAGCTGTAGTTAAGTTGCAAGTGAATGACATGACGGAGTCTTCAGGAATTAGAGAACTAGGACTTACTAGGATCAAGGCGAATGGACTGTCTGGCAGGATACCATTGTGGGTCTACACAAGAACAAAGATAAAACAGCACAGTCATGCACCACACTTCCTTCATGGTAATGAAATGGGTCATTTAATGCATGCTGTACAATAAACAGTACTAGTGTATTAGTCTATGGTATACTGGTGTGTCTACAGCCTCTTCCTCATCTCAGGTGTTTGGTTGACAGGCATCTGCATATTTGCATGAAGCTCACCATGTGTGCATCATACTCACGGGTCTTGTGAAACATAGACTTTATCTCCCCAATGGTAGCATTGGGCTCCACCTGCCAAAACAAAGCCCTCATTAACCATCACTGACATGACCGTGTCAATTAGTGTCTATGTTAAACAGTAGACCTGAGGACAAGACTGGCTTATTCAAAACAAACCAAAAGTGTCTTTAAAGAACGGCATAGAGTTTACACACTTTATTTTTTAACGGTTTAAACCTTTCGCACTCTACATGCTAAATATGGGGTCCTTTCTCTGCACATTATACCATGACCACCGGTTAAACTACCATTTTCACATCATTCTGCCAGCTTGTGGTCACAGTTCTGTTATGGTCTGTTATGAAAGTAAGTAACTGGAAACAGCTGCAGCACAAATATCATTTAATGCTGATTTATGGCTCTCTGGGGTGGCAGCACCCAGGCAGTTGAGTAAAGCTGCTATCAGCTTGTACTTCAGGCTGCTCCTTTGAAAAACTCCAGACACCTGCCTGTTGTGGCCCGACTTGCCAGACGAGGCACTTCACGCCAGGCCACGTGGCCTACAGTGCTGTGGAGTATACTCAGGATCAGCGTAATTCTCACCAATTAGCTTTTGTTATCTGACAGCCAGATGGGCTAAGATGGCCAGGTATCTCTGCCACTCCCAATGGCTGCGTTTCCCAGCTAAATCATGAAAGACCACAGCTGGCTTCACATGCTGATCTTTCCTTGATGAGCTCAAATGCTAAAAAAGCAGCTTCCTCAGACATCTCTCTTTTGAGGAACAGACATATAAAATGGTTACCAGTCTAGTACTCCAAAGACACGCAAAAAAGAGGGTCAAAAATGCTCAATATAAGATGATTACAAAAAACTAAATAGGACATAAATTATTTTAAGATTCTCATATGCTAGATAAATGTAACCACAAAGCTAAATTAAACACATGCAAAAATGTTACTGGTCTGTGAAGAATGGGGAAAGGAGAGCCTGTATGTATCATGGGTGGCACAGGGACACACTGAAGACATATTAGAGACTCCCCCCACAGAGACACTCGGTGTCTGATGAATGGCAGGAGTCCTACTTCAGCTAGCAATGTATTCTTTGAATAGATACACAAATCAAATTGGATATCTGTGAGGGAAATAACTGTCCAACAGCAGTACATTTTACTAACGTACAATGGCATAGGAACATGCCCTGAAGCCCTAAATCCTTTGTTGAGTTTGGTTTCATGCTCACACTGAGCACATTGTAATTCGAAACCAAATTATTTAGTGTGACATTTATCAGGAGTATATACAATAAATATGAAATGTCAAATATGAAATATGAAATGAGGCAAGGAGGCAAAAGAAGGTCTAAGGTTTCCAGAAACTTCTTTTGTCAAGGAGATCGGCACACATGGTAGATGAGTGCAGACCGCTTACCTTGTCAAGGAAGCAAAGCTTGTCCTTGGTCTTGGCATCCAGGATCTCCACCTCAAAGAAAACCACAGCTTTCTTAGTTTTCTTGGCAGGTTTGGGCCGCTTCACTGGGGCAGGAGGGGGTACCGGGGCAGGAGGGGCGGCCCGTTTTGGCTGCGTGGCCTCCAGCGCAAGAGCGTCCATGACCTCTGTCGTTCAGCGTGTTCTCTGACCACGTTGTGGCCTCACAAACTGCTCCCTCAAACCACAGAGGGACGAGGTGGGGCCAAAGGGGTGGTGCTGATATGAAGACACCCCCCCGAACTTTATGTAATTCCTGGCTATCTGGCTAGCGCTCCCTGCCCCTATACCCAAACGGCACTCACTCACATACAAAGGGTGCTGCAGACTCTGCAGTTTGACTCATCAGGGCATAGATTTAAACAGTTACAGCAGGGAAATAAGATTTTTGGAGACCTAAAAACCTCCCCCACCTCACCGAGCACTGCAAGGAAACCAGAGTACAGGCGACCCATCACACACCACCCCCCAAGTCTAAATTTACCCTGCCTGCAAATGCCCGTCTATCCACAGACCCCGCCCCCTCATAAACCCACTTTTAGCTCTGCCATGGGCTGAGAATGGAGGTCAAGGAGGAAGGCCCTCACGGTCATTCATGTCCAGCTTATAAGGTGTCTCCCCCCCCCTCAATGCTCAGGGACATGTGACAGCAGGAGGGTGATAATCCTCCAAATCGGAAGAGCAGCTTGCTGCCACCGGATTGATTGATGGATGGATGGACAGACACGGTGAGCAAAGAGGTGGGGCAAGAGCTTCCACATCCAGCCAACATGACCAGTCCCTGCCTTTGCCGGTCAACCATAAAACGGCACTACGGTAACAAAATCTCTATCCTGAGCAAATGGGATAAGTATATTACACAATATACAACCGAAGGTTCAGGTTCAAGTTCAATCTTATTTATAAAGCACATTTAAAACAACCACAGTCGACCAAAGTGCCGAACAATACGATGCAAGTCTCATACTTACACGACAAGAAGATAAAAATATGTTGAACATAAACAAATGGACAGTGCCCCAGTAAAAACAACCACAGCGCTGAAAACAACAAACTCTAGGGATCAAGGGTCACATAAAAGGGGTTGAACCAAACCAAAAAGAAAGTTAAAGCAGGGGATAGGAATGAGTAATTAATAAACCAAAATTATAATTGGACCATTCTTAAATGGACAATAAAAAGCTGTCAAACCAAGTTAAAAACTAAGGAATAAATATGTGTTTTGAGATGAGATTTAAAAGTTGACAATGTACGGGCCTGCCTTTCATAGGGGTAATTCATTCCTAAGCTTGGGGGCAATGACTGCAAACACCTGATCACATCTTCACTTCAGTCTAGATTTTGGAACACTTAGAAGGTGGTCTGCTGATCTCAATGGTCCGCATGGATGATAAGACTACAGAAGGCAAGAAATGCATGATGTAGCTTGACCATGCAGTGATTTTAAAACAATATATATATTGTTGGCCAGTGGAGGCCAGCATTGGGGTGATGTGCTCCTGGTTGTGTCTCTAAGAAGACATGCTGCAGCATTTTGGACAATCTGCATGTGTGAAAGCGAAGCATAAAGGGCATCGCAATAATCCAGATGAAACAAAATGAGCGCATGCGTAAGCTTGAAAAATAAAAAAAAAAAGGTTTAACTTTAATTAACAGGCTCAGTTGGAAAAAGATAACCGACTACAGAGTTAATCTGTTTATCCAGTTCAACCTTCCAATCCATTATGACGCCTAAGTTTCTCATTTGAGCTTCCAAAAAGTCCTTCAGGGAGCGTCAATTAGTCCCATACAGAGCACCTCAGTTTTGTTCTCATTGAATTTTCAATAATTAGAGGCCATTCAGCCTTTAATGTCCTCAAAAGTGTCCAGCAATCTACTTGGTAAGTCCCCGTTATCCCGATTTAAAGATAATATAGATGATATTCAAGTCTATCTAACAATGGAAGGGAATTTTATACCTTCTAAAAACTGACCCTAGAGGAAGGATGTACAAGGAGAAAAGGACTGGCCCGAAAGTAAAGTCCAGAGGAGCCCCACAGGACAACGGTACTGATGTCATCAATACTGGCCCCAAAGTAAAGCACTGAGGAGCTGATGGCACGGTCATCAATGCCGATAGAAAAACTTCTATCCAACAAATAGGACCTGAAGCACATGTGGTCTACTGTGTGTCTAAAGCTGCCGAGAGATCTAAAAGAATAAGGACAGCAGAAACCCCAGTCAATCGTCAATAAAAGATCGATAGTTTTTAACCAGTGCAGATTCAGTGCTCTGCATAGCATTAAAACTGGACTGAAATGGCTCAAAGAGACTACATGCACTGAGGAAATCTTTCAGTTGCAAAACACGATTTTCTCTAAAACTTTTGACAGAAAAGGTAGTTTAGAGACAGATTTTGTCTAATTTTAGACCTAAGTATTCAGATTTGTTTATTTATTTGTTTTTAAATCAGAGGTTTCAGAACTGCTGGCTTAACCAGTGCTGGTAGTATCCCTGGTGTAAGGCTGCCGTTAATGATAGCTGACATAGTCAGTCCGATAGTTTCAAAGGTGTCTTTAAAAAAGAAAGGGGGGATAACATCCACCAAGCTAGCTGACAGCTTTATAGTACCGATGATTTCTGTGAGTGTATATAAATCCAGCAGTTTTCTCGGTGGATAACATACCTGAATGTGCACAACGCCAACGCTAGGCCTATCGCGATAAACAATAAATCAATTAATTGCACAATAATTACAATGAGGTCGATACTTTTTCCGGCCGCGATAATTTTTGTTTACATGCTTGTTTGTTTTCCTCTTGTCTCTCTACCAAATGGGAATATCGGCTCTTTTTAGCAAACCGGCTCATTTGACTCAGCTCACCAAGAAGAGCCGGCTCTTTCGGTTCCTAAGCTGCTCTTTTTAAAAAACCCGCCCCTCTCTTCGTTTAACCTGATGCTGATTAGCGTGACCTGATTTGAGCCTGTTAAAAATAAGACGCCATCTCATGGGCGGGCTTTTTCGGAAGACAACGTGTTCCGGCCACTGTCATCCTTAATGTTTAGGCAGCTCAAGAACCCGGACAATTCTATACACATTAATAAAACAGCTCTTGAACAGGAGCCGGTTCCCATCGTTCACTAAAAAGAATCAGAGTCAAACAGCCGTGTCGTTCGCGAACGACACATCACTAGAAATTAGGCGTGAACTCTTGTGTCAGTGGGCTCTTTGCACGTCAGCTTCTGCGTTCATGGAAATACAGCTCGCTCATTTCCGGTCTGTAAAAAATGGCTTTGGTTTATACATGCCATTTACAGGACTTGCCCAAACTTATGATCAACAACGTACATCGCTTTTGGTAAATCCTTCTCCAAAGTACCAACAAGTAAATTAGAAAAGGGCTTTAAGATGTTTGCCTTGTCTTACATCCACGGATACGAAGGGGAGTATTGTTTGTTCAACTTTGTGGCTGACGTTAGCTATAGCTTACGCTATTAGACGTTACTCCCGGACAGTGATACTGTATGCATGTGGCAATGAAGTAACTATGAACATCCCCAGTCATTCTAGCGGAGAATGTTTAACTTAGTATATTCTATATGTGCTTAAGTACTCATTGTGTTAATCTGTGTTTGCTATTCTTAGTGTCAAACAGAATCACGGGAGCAGGGGAGGTTGCTGCTTCAGATCCATGAAGAAGCACGACAAACATCATAGTGTAAAAGTATGGCAGCACTGGTAATTTGTGAGTTCTAATTAAAGCTGTTCAATATTCAGATTTGTGTTATATGGACTCATCAAAGCTTATGATAAACCGCCATAAAACGAACCACGGAGATGCTGCAGTGAACGCTTTCAGACAATGTGGTGAAAATACGCTGTATAAATAAAATTGAATATTTAGGTACAGTATTATACTGTGTAATGTAGCATATTTCAATTATACACAGTTCAGTAATTTAATTTGTACAGTATTGTAATTTGAAAAGCGTTTGAAACGGTTGTACTATATTTTGCAATCAAAATTACTGACGCTGTCCATCTTATTACCTATTATTCATGTAATAAATATACACGTGTCAGACTAAGACACGAAGAAAAAAATCTGTTATGATGATCGTCCGATTATAATTATCAATTTCGCCCAGGCAGACGTGTTCACTATAAGTGGTAAAGTAAAATGTGGCAATAAATTTTATGAGATGTGAGTATAAATATGTTGGATTTGCCGAACTTCCCAGAGGTGTGTGTGGAAACTTAAAACTCGATTGTATTTTGAGGACGTGGTGCTCATAGTTACTCAAACTGGAAGCAAGTAAGCCATATTTCGCACTGGCAGATATGACGTCACAACGACAATGTTATTGTTTATCGCAATAATTCCTGGGACAATTTATCGTGACAGGCCTAGCCATCGCACGGTCACATGACTGAGTACGCCGCCATCGCACGGTCACATGACTGAGTACGCCGCCATCGCACGGTCACATGATTGCTTCCTTCCTGGAAACAAGGTCACAGGAGGCAGATGGTCACAGCCGTTCAGGCAGTCAGGGTTCTTTCCAAGAGGCACGTTCTTTCCTCACCGCAGAGGTGGGGGTGAGGAGACGGCCAGAAGCAAAAGGTCATGGGGGTGGGAGCGGCGGGACAAAATATAAATGTAGATGCAAGCCATGGGGTGGGGGGCTGGGGATCACACTCTGGCACCGAGAGGATTACACCAGCCAGAAACACCTGCAAGACCCCCCACCCACCCCAGACGCCCAAGAAATAGCACCCAGAGAGCCTTCTGTGCCAGAGGGACACATGGGGTGAGGAAGGGGACAAGCGTTTGTAAAAACAGGTTGGCTTGTCAGAGATGGTATAGCTGCATGGGGTGGTTTGTTTACCCTGTTTTTGGGTCTGTTACAGGCTGGAGGTCAGAACCCAGGGCAGCAGCCATATACAGCCATGGACAAATATGCCAGTACCCATCCACAAAACACAAAGAACAGAACTCTCTCTGAAATACTGTAACTTGAAACTGACAAAAGTTTAATGGCATGCCTTATTGTTTATTCCATATCTAACACAAATCCAACTTCGCTTTTGATTGATTCAGTTGAATATTTTATATAATTAAACAAATAAAAATGGCTCAGACAAAAAAGATGGTACTCTTAATTTAATATGTAACAAGTGATCTCTGTACTTCACAGTGAGACGTCTGCATTTGCCAACAGGTAGTTTGGCCCACTCTTCCAGAGCAAACTGCTCAAGCTGTTTCAGGTTTGGAGGGTGGTGTCGCCACACTGCAATTTTCAGATCTTTCCATAGATAGCACTAAGATCTGAGCTCATGGGGGGCCGTTTATGAATAGTCCAATGTTTTTTTCTCAGCCATTCCTGAGCTTTTAGCTGTATGTTTTGGGTCATTATCCTGTTGGAGGACCCATGACCTGCGACTGAGGCTGAGCTTTCTGACACTGGGCAGTATGTTTCACTCCAGGATGCCTTGGTAGTCTTGAGACTTCACTGTGTCCTGCACAGATTCAAGGTTCCCTGTGCCAGATACAGCAAAGCAGCCCCAAACAAAACCAAGCCCCTCCATGTTTCACAGTAGGTATGGTGTTCCTTTCTTTCAAAGATTCATTTTTCCTTCTGTAAACATAGAGCTGATGTGACTGGCCAAAAAGCTCCAGTTTTGTCTAATTGGCCTAAAGGACATTCTGCCTGAAACTTTGGGGCTTCCACTGCATTTCACACCAGAGTGTGCTCTCTTTCGTCCACTGCATTTCACACCAGAGTGTGCTCTCTTTCGTCCACTGCATTTCACACCAGAGTGTGCTCTCTTTCGTCCACTGCATTTTGTAAATCGATGTTATCAATTCAATAACACTCCATGCTTATTTTCCAGAGCTCTAAGTACTTCATGCTGTAAAGGTTCTTTATTGTGTTATTCTTGTTGCATAAGCCAAGCTAGTAACAGCTTGTAAGCTGTAACTTACGGGTTACAACAGAGTACATTACCAGGGTGCCCTCTGGTGTATGAATCTGTAATTGTAGCCGGTCAAATTTGTCACTATGTCACTGTGATTGTTCAGACAGAATACATAATAAACTTCAACCTCATGCCAAAGGCAAACTGAAATAAATGTGATATGTGTAACGCATCTTTCAAATGCTTATCCTGGACCAGGATGCATTGGTCTGCGGAGTCTATGCCAGGTCCAAGTAGCAGTACGGCCTGGATGGGACGCTAGTCAGTTTGTCATTAACTTATATCATTTTGTTCAAGTCAAAGTGGAATATGTTCATTTTGATGCTGTCTTAAAAACGTCCTATAATCAAAAACAGTATTAAATATATGTACCAGTATTTGTTTAACGCAAAAAAGGAGACGAACATGAAGAATCAGCATGGTAAAAAAAAATAATAATAATTCTCTAGGTACTACAACTTTTACATTGTTAGATGGCACAATTAAGAAAACACGCTTCATTGTTTTAGAGTAGTAACAGTTACGATTACTTCGGAGAAACAGCTACCTCTGATTTACAATAGTTATCGGGGGCAGGTGAGTTAAAGCTGCCCCCTAGTGGGCAGTTACCGCTAATCTCTGCATTCAAAGCAGCCACATACAGTGCACCTGCACAGTACACTTTTTAAAATTGTAATGACGAAGTTGTTCTTGTTTTCATTGCACTATTACACATGTATTGCCTATTTATTGATGTATTTCTATACTGCTAGCTATTTTTGTACTGGGTGGGGCTGAATGTCTAAACGTTCCAGTGCGGCTGCTGCCTATGATCCATGAATCAATGAAAATCAAGAATCTCAACTTGGGATCAATAAAACTGATCTTATCTCAAACCAAATAATGCTGTAGATCACCATAAACAGGGATAATTGGATTAATAAATTCTTTAAATCTGTGATTCTGATAGCTGCTGCTTAAGAATGCTTTCTCATTATGTCATTAACCAGTTAAAAATGTATTAAAAATGACACTTAACTGCATTTAGTCAAAATATTTCCCCATGAGTTAATTTATGTACCTAAATGACTTAATCCATCACAGATGGAGGACGGCGATGCCAGAAGACGTCACCGTGGATACCACCGCCTGACCCCACCATAAGAAAGATTAAATAATAGTAAATAAGAGAAAAAGCGAAGACACGCGTGACGGTCCCCCATCTGCCGAATCTCCAGGCCCCGCTGGTTTCACTGCTAAATGAACGAGGGGTTCCAGGATTGAACAGGAGGTGTGGTATAGGTTACACACGGAGAAAGGTATATTTATAAACGCTCAAGTGTCCATAAGAACGGCTTGCAACGCCTTCTTAGGACGCTACATTTTGCTGCAATTAGACAGTTCACTTTATTTAATGGTGTTAAAGTCCGTTACATTCGGAGGTGTGCGGTGGCACTGTATCATGTATGTCAAAGCGTTTCATAATTAATATTACTGAAATACAGTCTAACCCTAACACCCAGTTAAAATAACGGTACAGACAGCACAAGCAAATCATATCGGGCATTGAAAGAGGTTACATAGCATGCAATCGCGAAGTAAACGAGTTTTAATGACACGAATTCATTCAATGAACGAGATTAAATGTCACGTAAGAGCGCGGTACCACCCGCCCGCATAGAAACTTCGGCGTTGCACGAATGGGCCCGTAGAGCACCTGCTACAGCCGTGGAGTCAGGGTGGCCGAGCCGGGATATCAGCGCTGCTTTCAGGGCCCTGTCTAGTGAAATTAAATAAGCCATTAATAGCCTCCGGCTCAAGGCCGTGTACAGATGAGCTTCGCTGTGATCTGTTCATTGGACTTCGCCCGTTCACGCAGGGCCACGGCCGGCCGCCAAACGCCGCTCAGTACAGCGCACTGCATTACTACTCAGATAACCTGCGGTGAGCCGCACATTCCCACGTTCATCCCTCACGGATGTTCAATGCAAACCTTAAATTATACCTCGCAACTGCTCAAATCGCAGCCGACAACATCTTACCTCGTAATGCTTCATGTTCGCTGCTACAAACTCCCTTTCCTGTACCTAGGCTCGCGGCCAAGACGTCCAACCAGAGAGCGGGGAAAGCTTCGAGCTCGTCCAATAGGAGAAGGGAAGGGAAGACCGGCAAGTTACCTATCCGTGCGTTGTTTACAACCAATAAGCGCGTCCTAGGAAATTATTTTTTAGCCAATCGGAGAGCAGCGGCCCGATATGGAGTGATGGATTTGGGCTAATAGGGATTGAGAGTTGAAACTCAGGCGTCCTAAGCACTGTAATGCGGATATGCAGAGTTACAGTTGCCCACGGTATGGTGTGAAGTAATATCCTTTCTGTTCTTTGATCCTGCGCTGTGTAATTGCGCTACTAAAATTTCCCTCGTAGTTAGCCAGCCAAGGTAGTATTTCTTGAGCCCTGTTTAAAAATACGTCCGATTTACCACTCGTATCTAGAGGGCAACAGTAGACGAGGTAGTTTCAGATTTAGCACAGAGCAGAGCTTCTTTTAAGTGTTAGTAACATTTACCTATCTTAATTTTTATTTGATTAAATATTTAAAATAATGATTTAAGATGCAATGATTTGTAAGAATACCACGTGAAATTAAAGCAGTTATATACTACGGTCGTGAATTATTTAATTTCGTACAATTTCTTACTTATGTGTACTGTACTGTGTATGTGTTAATATTTCATGTCAGCATTTAACGTATAGCGCCTACGCAACTGAAGCGCAAGTTCAATTGATGACATGCAATATTTCTAATCTATATGTGACCAGTGTATATGTTTAGACTTGGAATCATACCCTTAGGAGAACCACTACAGAAAGTTTGTAAGGCGCGGCGTATCGTGGGAAGAGATGAGCCTGCATATCACATCTCTGTAGCGTAACCACGTGTATATTTATTTCCATAACGCGCTGACCTGTGTACAGAACACACAAAAACGCTGACAGCTGACTGCGCCGATAACAGACGGCGCGAGGCTAATGGGGCGCGCCCGTGACGTGGCAGCGGGCGCCAGGGCGTGCTGAATGCTCGCGATCCTGCGAGAAAGCTCTCGAACTTTCTGCATCGATACAAAAAGCGCGCTGTCGCGAGCTGCGTCTCATTTCCCAAAGAAACCGGAAGAATAAAGCGGGATAAAAACTATATATCAGCACAGAGGGTGGCTTGTTATTTCAACTGCGTAGTAAGTTTGGAGTCACGAAACTAACCGAAAGTCGACGGAGCGGAGGCGACGTAAATAAAGGACTTTGTCTGTACTGTGGACCGAAAGGCGAACCGGAGTCAGAAGGGGACTTTGAAGGAGAACGGTGGGTTTAACGTTATCTAGATGGTAAAAATGGGTAAGGATTACTACGGCGTACTGGGCATACACAAGGGGGCGTCCGAAGACGAGATCAAGAAGGCATACCGAAAGCAGGCTTTGCGCTACCACCCGGACAAAAACAAGTCCCCGGGGGCTGAGGAGAAGTTTAAGGAGGTGGCCGAGGCCTACGACGTCCTGAGCGACCCCAAGAAGAGGGACGTGTACGACCGCGTCGGAGAGGAAGGTGAGTGTCTGGCTCATGGAGGGGCTGAAGTTTGCGCAGTACTTATCACGGCGGGTCTCGCTAGTTTACAGTGTTGCGCCTCCGAGTTGGTTTTCCAGAATATTCGAGGGAGCCGTTTATTTTGTCCTTTAAACAGGTTTACGTGACTCATATCCCGTGTGTCAAAAAAGCTTATGTGTTTTGGATGATACATTAGATATGTACAATCCGTTAAGTTTCTTATGGATCCTGAAGTTTGCCGATCTTCTAATTATACTAATTATAAGTTTGAGGGTGAAACTCAGCGGCGAGTTGCGTTTCCGAAGCCGAACTCAGTGCAGGGGGTTCTGGAAGTTTCTGACAGGCGTCACTCCGGGGTCACGCCCCTAAGAGGAATGACAGCGAGCTTCCTGGAACGCGTCGCCGCTTGTTGAATTCACAAGCTCCGACCGATTTCATGCGCGCAGGTACTGGGGACGGACGTGACACTTAGCCGCTGTCTTCTCACTTTTCCTCAGGACTTAAGGGAAGTCCCGGTGGTGGCGGTCCAAACGGGACCAACTTCAACTACACTTTCCATGGCGACCCGCACGCCATGTTCGCAGAGTTCTTCGGGGGGCGTAACCCCTTCGATCACTTCTTCCGCAATGGCTGTCCAGATGAGGACATGGATGTGGACGACCCTTTCGCCAGCTTTGGCATGGGTGGGTTCGGGAGGTCTTTCGGCTCAAGGAGTGGGGGCCTGGAGAAGAAGCAGGATCCGCCGGTGGTACATGAGCTCCGGGTGACCCTAGAGGAGATCTTCTCGGGCTGCACCAAGAAAATGAAGATCTCCCATCGGCGGCTGAACCCAGATGGGCGCACCACACGGACAGAGGACAAGATCCTGACGGTGGAGATCAAGCGGGGCTGGAAAGAAGGTACAAAGATCACGTTCCCCAAGGAGGGTGATGAAACGCCCACCAACATCCCTGCTGATGTGGTGTTCGTGCTGAAGGACAAACCGCACAACGTGTTTCGCAGAGACGGCTCTGACATCATCTACACAGCCAAGATCTCCCTCAGAGATGTGAGTATTTGTCTTGTCACCAGGGGATGCCATGGTATTTAGTCACTTTGTATTTTTAATGCTGATACTGTGAAACTGCAGATCTGTGTAAGGAAGGCCCCCTCTTTCCCCCAGATGCTTCAGAGACGCAGCTCTTTAACTCCCAAGATGCATGTAGTGCCATAGTTCCTGTGATGGAGTCAGCATTAGGTTACAAAATGGCAGCAATGTGGTTTTTAAGAGTTGAGCCTTGGCTGCCTTTGGTTCCTGTTCAGGAAATAAGGTGGAGCAGAGGTGGTGGGAAGCTGTGAGCTGCATCTTCTCCTGCATTGTGAGCAGTCAGCAATGTGAAAGCTGGCCCTCAGTTTCTGTCTTGGCTTCCTAATTTTCAGACCAGCGAAGACCAGTAATGTATGTTAGACATATTTTGCAAGGAAAGAGTTAGCGGTCTTAATGATGGTTGTCGTTTTTATAATCGATGTTAATTTCTTGGTTGGTGTTCCTATTGTGACTGTTTCACATTTCATTCCCCAGGCATTGTGTGGCAGCACAGTCAAGGTCCCCACACTGGATGGCCAGACGGTAACTGTGACAGCCCAGGATGTGGTGCGCCCTGGCATGAGGAAGCCAGTGAGTGGGGAGGGGCTGCCACTGCCCAAGTGCCCGGAGCGGCGAGGAGACCTCGTGGTGGAGTACGAGATCAAGTTCCCCGACCAGCTGAACCAGAGCACACGCGAGGCCCTGAAGCGGGTGCTTCCAGCCTGAGGGTAGTGCCCAGCTGGCTGGTTGCAGGGGAACTCTGTCACAGTTTCCCCAGTGAGACTTCTGAGGTCAGGGATAAGGGGTGGATATGCTGTGCATGGCTTTACAGTCCCCCCCCCCACCCATTATTCAGCCGTCCGTAACCCCATTATCCTTGACATTCCTCGGATCTCCTTCTCCCCCAGAATGTGCTGCTGGAAGAACTGTTCCACATTACATTTGTGTCCCCAGCTGCACGGTCTCGAGTCACTCTGCACTCAGTCGACACCATGATGGTGTCCATTCATAAGGTCTCCTGGGTTCTTTAATGGCCCCTTTGAATCGGCCTGGTCAGGCAGTCGTGTGGTCCACTCTCCATGCCCTTGTACTCTTAGGATCCCAGCTGCTCACTATGCATCCGGCGCGTCTCCTTTTAGGGCTGTCTTACAGTAAGACTCTGACTGCAGGTTGGCGCCTGGGGCATCTGAGGGGTGCCTTCGATGTGCAGGAACTTATGGTCACGGAGGGTACGAGATGCAGACTGGATGGGGTCACGGCTGATCAGCTTCATGTCAGCCCCTTGTGGCTGAGGGTTTTAACTAGACCGGTTCAAAACCCCCACCCCACAAAAAAATGCTGTACATACAGATTGTTAGGCAATAGGGGTTGGTATAAGTGGGAGGGCCAAACATGGGGCTCATTAGACCAGGGTGGCTTTGTTGGCGATGGTACCTCTGAAATGAGAGGGACGAGAACAGGCCCCTCCCACCCCTGTGGGATGTGTAGGGTTTCGTTACTGCAGACTTGAAAGTACTAGTCTTCTCTCTTATGCTGGCTTTTTCACCACCTTGATATGTTTTTCAATAGAGAGGATTCGAAGCACAGTGAGATGGTTAATAATGGTTTTTTAGTATCACAGTGGTCTCCAGACCATGTCCTTGTGAAGCTGTAATGGACCAACGTCTGTTAATGTCAAGTGATGGCCACTAGAGGGAAGAGCGAAGTGCTGCTTTGAGCTCCTTCCAATCCGGCACAAGCTTTCCCATGGTGTACAATTATTTTCCAATATCTGTTGGTTCTTGCATCATATTTTGGATAGTTCTGACACTTTGAGGGTAACTACTGCAGAAGTCAAAAGTGGCCAAGACTCTGCTAGCTGCCTGGACTCCTACAGATTTTATTTTATTTTTTAAACCTTAAATCCAGGAAGATCCAGTGCTGGCAGTCTCTGATGGATGGAAAGCCAGCTGAAACCTGGCCGTCCTTCACTTCCCGGTCATTGTTTTTGTATCATACATGTGTATTTTTCTTGTCTAAAAATAGCTTATTTTACAGAATAAAGTTATTGAACATGGTGCCGTTGCCTTATTCTTCCTTTTTTCAGACCTTGGGAATGGGGCTGTTATTGAAGCCCGTGCAGGTTTGACCTGTGAAACTGAAAATACAAAACAGAAATAATATACACATGAATATAAATGACTTTGCTTCATGTATCCCCCCAATAAACAGACCTTTGTTGTAAGTTAAGCTGTGTCCCCCCAATATGAAGTTCTCTCCGAAGCCATTGATGAATTTATATTTAATCAAAGATGCATGGTTAGCCAGTCTATGCCATCTAGTCTAATAACAAACATTTGATTAGCCTAATGTGTTTCATTTCTGTATTTTGCTTGACAGTTATATGGAAGCCGAGAACAACATGCTTGCAATTTTTAATTTTTTTTGCAGTTATCTCGAGATAATTTTCTCGAATAATTCCAAGGATATCGTGATGCCACGTGGAGACTTACCATGAAGTACATATTGTGTCCTGTCTGCACCATGGTCCGGGGAAATCCTTTGTGATACCACCGTACAGATGTGCAGATGATATAAATACTGACATATGACATTAACAAACCTTCACACACATTCAAATCTAAACAAACCTGGGAGGGGGCACTTAGAGAAATGTGCTATGCTTGACCGCTTGACACTGTTCCATCGACACCGTGGCAGATATAGAGAGTGACCCTTAGATATCAATGTAGAATAAAACTGAATATAAGCTGCAAGTACTTTTAAAACACACAGCTTATGCTACCACGCTAAATGATCTTATCTGTAATTGCAAGGACATTCGTTCTTGGCTTCTGTACTTCTACTCACTGTATATACCTCAGTTTTACTCACAGTCACTTTAAAATGAATTTACTCACAGACAAACGTTAACAGCCCCAAAGCGCTTTTGTCACGTTAGACCGAGAGTAGCAGAAGTGCGAGAACTGAACTTTTCGAGCCAAATATGTAACAGTACATGAAAGCGTCAACAGGTGGCAGTATATGCCCCTGAAATAACATTATTCACGAAACTGATTATAAAGGCATGACAGTAATAAAATAATGGAAGTTGTTTCCCTTTTTGACTGTCTCAGTGAGAACTGAGGGTTCGTGACTTGAGTTTGTACATAAATAGGAGCCCAGTTCATCGTCATATTCCTGCCTCATACTGCCGACAGTTGTTTTGCTTCAAATTGTGCAGTTTCAGCCAAGGTTCAATGTTACCAGTGTCAGATTTTAGGAGAAACATCTCGATGAGGCAGCACTGCCTGTGGACCTCTCTCACACATTTCATTCTTTCTTTGTGAAAGATTGCCGCACGAAAAACAAGACAAAACAAAAATCAAATAAAAATGACTTTGGTATATATATCACAGTCCACAGTAAGTAGGGCCTAAATCCTACTCCGACGCCCCTGATGGCACCAAATATAGTGAGGCAGTTCATTGCCTTTCCAACAGACGCCCAAACCATACAGCAGAAGCACGCTGCTGTTATGAGGATTGCAGACTCGCCTGGCATGTTGGAGCCATCGATTGCACTCATGTGCTCATAATAGCACCAACTGTACATGAAGATATTTATGGTAACAGAACAAGAGATCACAGTATCAATGTTCACGTTGTGTTTGATACTAATTATGCAGTTTGGAACCCTGTGCCAAAATGGCCAGTGTCCACACATCATGCCCGCATTCTTTCTGGAAGTGGCTTCAGGGCTTTATTTGAGCAGTGAACAAGCAGTGAGGTACAGAATGTTGTATCTCCTGGGTGACTCTGGATACCTATTAAAGTGCTGACTTTTCACTCCTTACAAAAGACCACAGGAGGAAGAACAACAAAATTATAACCAGTAAGTACAGCAATAAATGTCTAGCAAAAATACAACAAATGTCTGACACATTTTGTTTGTTTAATCACAATTGCAAAGGTACAGTATAGCACACAAGGCTGCAAGAGCTGTGGTTGAGAGCTGAAGAGGAGATTCCATGACCCTCTCCTTGTAAGTCACATCATTACAGCTTGTGGCATATTGCACAACATTTGCAAACCTCGGGATCTTCCACTGCTGGGTGATGATAACAGGGATGATGATGGTGACAATGATTCAGACAAGAATACTGATACCATCAATGTCATGTAGATTGTTTTAGACACAACATCAAGAAGGCACTGCTTTGTAATGTTCTTTTTGGGTATGTAAAGCTGGCTGTAAATAATGTACCATGCAAAACATTATTTACAAGTGATTTAACGTAGAGCAAGCCACCAGGGGCGTTTCTAGCTATTGAAAAGATCAGGCTAAGATAAGCAGTCAGGATAACCTGGGGCTTGACCTTTTCTTTTTTTTTTTTTTTTTTTTTTTGAAGATTAGAATTGGTACTAAAGTACTCGGGGCTATACTTCCGACTGATCAGACCTAACGATGCCCATGGATTCCACTGCATTTGAGTTTATGGGATGTTGCGTGTACATTTTCCCCAGCACTGGCCTCTCGTCAACCGATCCCCGTGGTTGTTGCAGGCAAGTTCGTGCATGAGAACTTGTGAATATATTAGTGACATTAAACCGTTAACGTAGAGCTTTATACAACATATCTTTCTGTGATCATACCTCAATTGGTTGTACGAAAATCTACCTAGGACATCACCAATCAATGTCCACTAATAGATGCACATGTATAAATTATGGATTAAACGCAAAACACATAGCAAGACATTGGATTCTAAAAGAAAACGAAACTGGACGACAAATAAAACGGTTCTTTTGGTACAGTTGATACTTAAATTGAAGGAGGTAGTGCGAGGGAAGTTTTGCCCAGCTGTTACAAGAACGGACAAAAAAAAGCTTAGGAGGCTATTGCAAGCACTGTTGCCAACTCCTCAGCAAGAAAAGTCGCTATTGGTTGTCCCAAAAGTCGCTAGAAGGCGCTAAATGACGTA
>JAODJW010000094.1:1094696-1115346 GCA_026777045.1 Hyperopisus bebe
CCAGCCACAATGGCAAAGGAAATCGCACATATCTAAAAAAAAAACACTGTGAATGTTCAGTGGGAGGGGGAGTTTGGGGGCAGTAGGAGGTTTGGTTACATACGTGCTCTGTGTCGCCTCATGGGTCCGCTCAACAGAGAGTCTGCATGTTTATTATGCACAGTCTGCTGTCCGCTTAGCCCACCTGACCATTAGCCAGGGCCAGTTGAAGCCCATCTTATGCCCAACGCCAGCTTCAGCACCGCCCTGGAAACTTCACTTTGCCCAGTTTCACTCCAATATGGGTGCCCTGGGCATATCCTCCCATCCAGCCTACCAGCTTCTAGTGCCCCAAGTCTGTTGAGAACATTCCGGTTTCTGAACCAAACTCGATATTTTCTTGGATGCTTCCCATGCAACACAAGATAAACTAGAAGCCAGTGCTGGTTACGTCAGGCCTCCTCTGGGTGTGTACTGGGTACTTGAGGCCTCTTGTGGGTATGCACTAGTTATGGCAGGCCTCCTCGGGGTGTGCAGTGGTTACGGCAGGGCTCTTCCAGTTGTGAACTGGGTGTAGCAGGCCACTTCTTGGTGTGCACTGTGTGTAGTAGGCCTCTTCTGAGTGTGCACTGGTTATCCTGGGATGGATCTGTCACCCAGAGCATAGGCACAGAGGTGGAGCGTGGGCCAGCAGGCATGGCGCTGTGATGGTGCTTTTGGTAAACTGTTATTTTAAACAATTACATCTGGAGGGTGTGGCATGGGCCACAGTGTTGCATTGTGGGAGTAGAAGATGGTTTGCTGACTGAGGTCCCCTGAGTCATTCAGATGGGATGTTCTTGACCTAAAGAAAGTTACTGAAATACTTAATGATGTGAAACAGTCAAAACTGTATGGGAAAGTCCAGAGAAAATGACCAATACTGCAGTGTTTCAAAAGATCCTGCAAAGATTATATGGTATTCTCATTTAAAAGCATAATAGATATATGATATTGCATTAAGTTGCAACACTGACAACATTAAGCAGTTGGAAAATGGATGGATGGATGGATGGATGGATGGATGGACTATGTTAATATTAGTGATTGTAGGACATTTCTGCTCCACGATTCACTAACAGCTGCCAAGAGAACAGAAATAACTGCAGCTACGTTAAATGACCAGGACACTGTGTCAGGTCGCCGCTAAGGATTCCCAGGTCGGCAGAATGATGTCACTGATGGACTCTAGGGCAAGGTGATTAGCTCTCAGGGGCAGTCTGACCTGCTCTCCATTGGGCCCCTGATTGCTCTAGAGACACTCTCACCTCTCAGGGCGTCGCTTTGGATAAAAGCATCTGCTAAATAAATAAGTAAAATGATTTTCTATAATGATGTGAAATTCGCACTGGCATTCTCTTCAGCTCTGTCACTTTCCTGTATGTCTTCATCAGTCACAGATACAGCACAGCGTCTGGCTGCTGATTACAGACATACTGGGGTGGGGGGGGGGAGGGCAGGTATCTCTGGGAGGGGTTGTCCGGAGGGACCGGCACAGCACAACTGATACTATCTTCAGCTCATATTCACTGAATAGGTAGTGAAACAAGACAGAAATACAGAGGCTGTAAGACGGAAGGAGAGAGCGAGAGAGCGAAACAGGAAGTGTCATGAAACGGACGAGAGAAGTGTGAAGGCGTGGCCGGCTGGTTTAAAAAGCCCAGCGGGGTCAGCGTCAGCAGACACACTCGCACATGTGCTAACACTCCACTCTGCCCTGCTCTACGCCGTGCACACTACAGCGTGCTCTATGCCGAACTCTACTGCCTACACCAGTGCTTTCAAAGACATCACTGTGCCCGGCTGCAGCGCTGCAGACATGAGCTCTTCTCACACCTGCTGATCATCTCCACTTTCTGGGGATTCATCTTTATTTGTATTTGTTATTTTTACAAACTGCACTGCACCCGCCACCCCTGCTCCGCCCGTCGGCCCCATGGAGGGAGCCTCTGTATCTCCCCAGGTGTTTGTGGTGGACAGTCAGGCCGGCCCCCCGCCGCGCCCTCCCGCCTTCTCCTGGCAGCTCAGTAAGATGGCCTGGAGACTCCTCTTCCTGCTACTCTTCCTGGCTCTATTCGGCGTGGCTGTGGAGGCCTGCTTCATCTACTACCTCTACAATCACTCACCGACATCGCTGCAGGTGAGCCCAGCCGACTCTCAGTGCGCTCATTCTCCCAGCTTTGCGTCCGCGCTCAGGGGCAGTGCGAGCGAGCGACAGGCAGTGGGGCAAGCAGGTGGAGGCGTGATTGTGCAGCTGGCGGGGGTGTGAGCGTGCAGTAGGCAGCGGCATGACTGTGCAGCTGGTGATAGTGCCCTTAGGCACGCGATGCACACGCCAACCGCTTATTCCATCGGAAACTTCACCGCCTATTCTGCTCACGAATGACCTGGAGTACGAGTATCGGTGTGAGGATCAGTATGGCTTATTACTAAGGTGTTACATCTGCTGGATGCCATCTGCAGACAAGGAAGTGTCACTGAGGTCAAGGTCACATTGAAAGCATGTGCAGAACTGGAAGTAAGAGTAACATTAAAGATTTATGTCAGATTTGCTGAATTTGTATGCCCTAAGCATAAAGGTGAGCCTGTATCAGTACCGATGTGCTGGAAGGCGGCTTCTTCGCGGAACAGATAAGATCAGCCCATTTGTCTGTTTTGTCCCCCCCGCCCCCCCATCCCCATCACTAGGGCGCCCACAGGGGCATGACTTGCCTGACACACTTGTGAAACAGCTTCCTGAATCAAGGTGGGGGTATGACAGCACCCCCCCACACACATGCACACCGCCGTTCTCTGTCGTGTTTTCACACTGAACCTGGGAGTCAGGAGGGCTGTGATATATGTGTCATGTGTGGTTAAAGGCAGGGGCTCCGGACACTTGGTTATCGCTCGTGGCAGTGCCGTGGCTGAGGCGCCTGCGGTGGGGTGCTCACACGAGAGCAGCTGCGTTCCTGTCGTAGTGTGACTGGATTGTCATCATGACATCAGGTCAAAGGTCAGCTGAGAGGTAGTGGGCCACGAGCGTGGAGCCTGGGCAGCCAACATTGCACTTTTCCTCTTGCTCACACGTGTTTATTAGCAAAGCTGACTGTATTTCCTGAGAATGTGCTCAGCAGCAGGAAAATATGCCCCAGCTGTTACTAGTTAACGGTTTTTAACGGTGACTGTTCAGTGATGGAATATTGCTGGAGTTCATGTACGGTCCATTAAGATGGTAGCGGATTTGACCCTCCACACCCTCACTGGTCGGGGGGGTGGTGGTGGTGTATGAGACGTGGATCTGTTCAGAAGGTTTCTGGTTCAAATCTCATTGCTGGCAAAGCAATAGTACTATCACTGCTGTGTGTGTGCATATGTGTGTGTGTGTGTTTGTGGGGGGGTATATACGTCACGTTGTGATGGAAACCTCTTTGACTTGTGATTTTCTTTCAATCCTTGCAAGGGAAACTCAATTTTATAAAAATCTGTGACTGCAATCAAAAAACAAAGAATGCCAAAAGTCTAGTATTTCGTTTGGGTACTTGGGGTTAAGGTTCGGGCTGAATCGTGGTTAAGGTTGTCATTGTTGGGATTAGGGTTTTCACATTGAAATGAATAGACAGGCCCCAGAAAGATATCTAAGTCTGATCGTGACAGACAGACAGACAGAGAGACAGACAGGCACTGACACATTGTTCTTTTTTCAGGATGACCGTGGCTCCTACTCTAAGCTGAAGGGCTCTTCAGACCTAGGTAAGTCTTCTGGTCTTTTATCAGTACAGTCATGGACCATTGGTGACACAGCAGAGAGTGGAAAAAGCACAGCGCTCCCTCAAATGTCTTAACTATACTGTATGTCTTAACCAGCAACCCTAACCCTAACCCTAACCCTAGTGAGAAAGCCACGGAACACGTTTTAGAAAGAAACAATAACTGTCAGCATGGCCGCCGCCTCCTCTGCCTTCCCTGTTAGCTCTCTAGATCATTCCTATGTAGAAATACCTCTCATTGTAAATAAGGGTGAAGACCTGCTGATTTTGGGGATATTTGTGTATCGAAGTTGTACAGAATTTATAGGCTGTTGGTAAGTTTTTGATGTGATCTAAGACCTGGACAAGCTGGCAATGTTAAAACTGTGTTTCTGCTCATGGTTTTCCACACGCAACAGAGAACAAAGTCATAGTTCCTGGGAAAAACAGAATGCAAGCGTCTGAGAGTCCATCCAAACCCTCAGCTCACCTCACAGGTAAGACCCCATCCCCATTTGCCCTGAGCTAAAAGTTTAGCTAATGTTTGCGGGAAATCCCGGAATAGCGGGCAGCCTGAAGGCTCCATGTGGACGTCCTCTGCTGACAGACACACTCCTTGTCTGAGTCACAGTCAGGATGCTCATTTACTGTAAGGGGAGGGCGAGATGATGTCTGTTTGAGTCAGAGGTTTATCGTTTGTCCTTTTTATAATTTGCCATAAAAATGTTGAGATTTACAACAAATATCCATGTTTATAACATTTCTTTGTTCTATTTTTCATATTTAAAAAAATGTAAATTTGCTTAATGGTGTGTAATTTCACTCTATTGTACATCACATATATGTACATAGGTACAGGCCGCCCTCGTGCATTCGTGCTTTGTGATTCGCGAATTACATACATAGCAAATGTGTCCTGGGTTTCCCTCTCAAGACACATTTGTTATAAACACTGAATGTACATGGTTCCTCTACGTATTTTATTGAATTGTACCTTGGTTATGTACATGACTTCTGTCAATAAGTTTACAGTCCCGTTCGTTTACTCATTTTACCTTACTGTGAATGCAAAAGAAAATGGCAGCCAATGCCATGTTCTATGAATTAGTAGGGGTAACATTAGTATACTGTACTGTAAATGTGCTAGTGTGACAAATATCCATTACTGTACTCTATTTTTACGTCAAACATTCATTTTTTAAAAGGTAATGTATTAAGCTAAATTTTAAATGGCATATTTAGGGTTTAAACTATAGAAATAAGCACACATTACCATTTTTAGTGACTACTAAACAATCGCGAATCCTCCTCATTCACAGTCTGACTGCACATTAAAGGAAGATTTTCACAGCATGATTGACATAATTTATATATTTTTTTTCTGATATTAAACAGCTATTAGGGAACCGGCACCTGTAATGTAATGTAATGAATTGATATACTGAGAGACTGAGAGAGATAAGGCACCTTTGGAAAATGAGTAAAAATAGATACTGGGCCCTTCAGTTAACCACATCCTCTCCTACCACGGTACCCTGCTGTTCAGCCTTGGAGGGTAGAATGTACAGCCTACAGAGTCGCATTAGTCCAGAAAATGCTGAGTGTCTGCAGTTTTTAAGTGCTCTATGCCTTGATGACCTGTGGTCTCCATCATAGGTGTGCTCTTTGTAGCTATCAGAACATTGATATTCGCCATTATTATGAGATACATCTACAGGGAAACAGCTGGCATGCTATGGGATATTTATTTGCATTCACAGCATTGTTGAATTTCAATGTGGTTTCATTTGCTGTGAGAGATTATAACAAAATAACACCACAGAAGACTGAAGTGGCCTGGGGTGATCTTCTTCAGAAAAGAGCTTCTCTCGAAAGCCATGTATGAACCCTAAGACTCACAGGTTCAGTTCAGCTTCTCTCCTGTTTTGCTGGCTTAAGTGATACTTTAATCCAGAGTAGTAGATGTTCGGGCTCCAGTAATTCACAATGGAAGCCATTCCACATTTACCCAGACGGCCATTCACAGCAGGTTCCACAGCAATGTTCCTCTAGAAGCCCAGCAGATGTATCAATCAATCAATCAGTCCATCAATCAATCAGTCATGCTAGTAAGTAAAAGCCCTGGAAAATAAAGTTTTCAACTGGACCTAAAGGTGGTTACCAAGGGTGCTGACTAACCTGTAATGGCAGGCTGTTCCATAGTCTGGATCGAGGAATAGTAGGACTGCCCTCCTCGATCAATTACGCTAAAACAGCTCCCTTCTCGTTACGCTAAATCAGCTCCCTTCTCGTTACGCTAAAACAGCTCCCTTCTCGTTGTCTTCCCCTGCAGGGAGCATCAGCAATGGGCTCCTCACCTGGGGTGAGTTTGGGGATGCCTTCCTCCATGACATGAAGATCCAGGACAACCAGCTGTACATAACCAGAGAAGGATTCTACTACGTCTACTCCAGCATCATGTTCATAGAGCCACACTTAAGCCAGTTCAAGCACACTGTGCTGAGGCACACACCGCGCTACAGCAGCGAACTGGAGCTCATGAAGGCCATATGTTACAGTGGCCAGGAGCAGAAGACGAGCAACATGCGAAACAGCTACCTGGGTGGGACCTTCCGCCTCTATGCCGGCGACAGCTTGTCCATCAAGCTAGAGAACAACACACTTGTACGACACCAGCTAGTCACCGACAACTTCTTCGGCGCCTTCATGATTTAAAGGGCCAGCAGATCGGCCAATGCCCGAGGTTTGGCAACCTTGGCTTCTCTGCTTATGGGACAGGTTCCTGCAGGTCTACCCTGCGGAGGACAAGGCCAGCCACATCAGGGTGGGTGGCTTGTGTTCACAAAATATGGAGTATCCAGATCACCCCACATGCAAGAAATCCAGTCACCAAATGGTCGTAGAGATTACATAGACTCTTGGCCACGTTGTCTTAAGCAACCCTTGACTCAGACTCACCTCAGTCTGCCTGATATTCAGGTGCGAAAACATGGCTTGCACAAGATCACTCTTTTTTATTTATATAGGTGGACAGTATATAAACGAACTCAGCCATGCATTTCAGCTTATGATCCGGGTTCTGAAGTTACCAATCACAGCTGCATTCTCACGCATCTATTTATAGGTCAGGCCCTGAGGGGAGCCATCAAGTGATGCTATTCATTCTGCTCGCTACTGCTTGGTCACTGTAACAGATTATGTACTCCTTTTCAACCCCATTATTTTATCTCTATTTTTGGCACTTAGGAACGCACTAAAATTAAGGCATGTGGAATCGATGTGTTCATGTGCTTGTTGTTTCGCATCTTTCTGTATATCGTTTCATACTGTAGCTGAGACTTGTCTGATGTCCACGTGAAAGACGTATAATTGCATGATGGCGTAATCCGAGAGGACATCAAGAATTTAGGCATATTTTCAAATCGTCCTCCTTACACAGGTACACAGAAGCCCTGGCCCATAACAGTGACCCCCCCTCTCATTTGATAAATTCCTGATGATCACCTGCATCACTGGTTAACTGGCTACAGAGCTGTCACTGGCTAACCAGCTATAGAGCTGTCACTGGTTAACCAGCTAGCTGGAGCCCAGGAAGGACTAACAGCTTTAAACTGCATGCTGTGTGAAAGAAGCTCCTTAGTTTGGTATCACTGACCTCAGTGGCTTACAGATTAAGACAGGAGGCTGACAGATTGTTTTAGGTTCATGTGCACTGTATACTGATATGTTTTTTTTCCCCAGATTTTATGTATATAATGCTTATATTTAATTTATTCATTTCACCAGTGAAGAAATCCTTATGCCTTTTACAAAGTCTTGGTAAAAAAAAATCTGCTGTAAAATTAGTCATCATAAAAGGAAAGAAATAAATGAAATGAATTAAATAAATAGTGAAATACACCTTGGACGCTTTGCTGTTTTGGAAATGTTTCTTCTCGTTGGCGGGATGTGCTGCTGTCTTCACCACAATGCCAGATGCTGGCCTGATCACAAGAATGCAGTTCTCACGCACCGCGGAGCAGGCGCTGAAGGTGCAGGTAGAGTGGAGGGCTGAGTGTGCAAAAGGCTGCAGCGTGACCCATT
Organism: Hyperopisus bebe; assembly: GCA_026777045.1. Lineage (NCBI taxonomy): Eukaryota > Metazoa > Chordata > Actinopteri > Osteoglossiformes > Mormyridae > Hyperopisus > Hyperopisus bebe. The sequence continues at coordinate 1,102,526 of JAODJW010000094.1, forward strand.
TACGCACTTTGCAGTGGCTGCTACACGCGGAGGTCCTGCTATGTCACCTGAAGCGTGGTAATGCTACGAGCAGGATAGTGCCCACCGTACTGTGTGTCCTTGTGTGTGTGTGTGTCCGTGTGTGTGTCCATGTGTGTGTGTGTGTCTGTGTCTTTGTGTCCATGTGTCTGTGTGTCCGTGTGTGTGTGTTTGTCTGTGTCTGTGTGTCTGTATGTCCATGTGTCTGTGTGTCCGTGTCCGTGTGTGTGTGTGTGTGTCCATGTGTCTGTGTGTCCGTGTGTCGGTGGGTGTGTGTGTCTTTTTCAGTGTATTTATGTATCTGTGTGTGTGTCTGTGGATTATGTTTGTTACATTGTGGGGATCAAATAAAATAAAAACCTGTTTTTTCTAACCGTCAGGTTAGATCTGTGAATGCAATCAAAGAAGTAAAAATACCAAAAGTCTTGTATTTTTTTGGTTACTTATGGTTAATGATAGGACTGGGTAGGGGTTAGGGTGATTGTTGGGATTAGAGTTTTGCCAATAGAAATGAATGGGGAGTCCCCACAAAAAAATCTGTGTGTGTGTGTCTCTGTGTCTATGTCTTTTTAGTGTGTGTGTGTGTGTGTGTGTGTGTGTGTGTGTTTGGCTTTATGTTCCCCTGCTATTTACAGAAAGTACCACTGCTGCTTCCGTAATCACTAGCTGCTCTCACTGCGATGCAGGGACTTTTGCCAGTAACAGTAACCGAGAGAGTGGTCAAGGGCCTGCCCACACGACACATTTCCATGCCGAAGCTGGGACGGGCCGCTCTGCTGCTGTGCCGTATGCCCCCCCCAGTCTGAAAAAACAGAAGGCAGAGCAGTGGCCACAGGTGGCCTCGGAGAAGCCCACCCTGTGTAACCAGAAGAGGTCATACCTTTCTGTATTCAGTTCACTGGTCTTGTTTTGTGCATTGCATTTTTATAAATATTGTATGGGCTTCATTTTTTAGTTTTATTAAATATATCAAGAAGATTAAAGTTTTTCTTCGCTTTTACTGTGTATTTTTGTATTTTAGTTGTTTGGAAAATAATTTTATCTTTATGTATATTTACAATGATGTTGTTATGCATTGTCCCTGTCAAATAAACGATTAAAAAAGAAACAAATCAAGCAGTAGCGTAGCACAGCTAGCTAACTTGAGAATAGATGGATAGACAGACAAAAAGAAAGAAGTAAATCAAAAAAATGATTGTTTATTATTTCCGTGACGTCACGTGTCTGTTGTTGTTGAGATGAAATGAAATGAAAATGGAAGCAGTAACAGAGGAAGTCTGTGATTGGGGGTCTCTCTCCTGTCACCTCTGGCCACAGTGCTGCTAATGGCATGTGACATGTTTAGGTGTCTCTGCGTGAAAGACCTCGTGTGTGCCCCTGTCTCACTGTGCCCTGAGCCTGTCCGGGTGTCTCTGCGTGAAAGACCTCGTGTGTGCCCCTGTCTCACCGTGCCCTGAGCCAGTCCAGATGTCTCTGCGTGAAAGACCTCGTGTGTGCCCCTGTCTCACCGTGCCCTGAGCCTGTCCAGGTGTCTCTGTGTGAAAGACCTCGTGTGTGCCCCTGTCTCACCGTGCCCTGAGCCAGTCCAGATGTCTCTGCATGAAAGACCTCGTGTGTGCCCGTCTCACCGTGCCCTGAGCCTGTTTAGGTATCTCCACATGTAAAACCTCATGTGTGTCTAATGCGCTGCTTAGGTATTTACGCGATGCATGCACTTTGATTCTTGCATGCATTCAATATTATCATAGCCCAAACTCATCAATCTCTTTCCTGTCATGAACTTTGACACCTCTGCCTCCTGCATCTTTCACTTTGCATGTGCTTTTTCATTTTCCTTTGTTCTGCAGTCTGCTTACTTGCAATTTCCACCCACACAACAAGTGAGCCTGGAGCCTCATGCTCTGGAGAGGAAGTTGTGGGGGGTGGGGGGGGGGGGTGGGGTTGTGCATGAAATCTCTCTCCTGCTGACTCACAGTGGCTTGGCTAGTGTGTGTGTCTGTGTACTCATGGTTATATTATAAAAATCTGTGAATGTAATCAAGTAAACTAAAAATGCTAAAAGTCTATTTGCTTGGTTATTTAACCTCCTGACCTGCAGTTCAAATTTGTCCTCTCTAGAGGACATTTGTAAACTTGATTATCTCCCATATCCTGCATGCTACCTAATTAACTTGTGCTTTAAAGAGGACATTCAGGACTTTTAAATGATATCAAATTTATAGGGGTGGGGCTTTGGGAACTTAAATAAAATAAAAAAAATAAAAATAAAAGTAATTTGAAAATATTTTTTTTTCCTGGTAGTCAGGAGGATATAGTAAAGGTTAGGGCTGGGTGCGGATTGAGGTTGTCATAGTAAGACAGGGTTTTTCCCACAGATATGATTGAAGACTTCCCATAATGATACAGATACCTAATCTATTGTGTGTCTGTCTGTGTGTCTGTCCTGTGTGTCTGTGCGTGTGCGTCTATCTGTGTGTCTGGGTGTGTATCTGTGCATGTGCGTCTGTGTGTCTGTGCGTGTGCGTCTGTCTATGTGTCTGCGTGTGTGTCTGTGCATGTGCCTCTATTTGTGTGTCTGCATGTGTGTCTGTGTGTGTACTTAGTTAAACAGGCAGCAACTTCAGCCTCTGAACCTGCGTCTTGCCCTCTCTACTGCTGTCCCCTTCTGTGCCCATTCCTTAGCCTAGAAAATTCAGGTCTATGAACAAATGAAGCAGTTCACTTTGTTTTAGTCAGTTTCGGGATCTCCTCTCGCGGCTGCTGCACTCCCGTTCACTGCGTCCATGTCCTGGTGAGCAGGAACTGCCTTCGGGATCTCCTCTCGCGGCTGGCGCCCTCCGCTTCAGTGCGTCCATGTCCTGGTGAGCAGGAGCCGCCTTCCTGATCTCCTCTCGCGGCTGGCGCCCTCCCTTTCAGTGCGTCCATGTCCTGGTGAGCAGGAACCGCCTTCGTGATCTCCTGTCGCGGCTGGCGTCCTCCCCTTCAGTGCGTCCATGTCCTGGTGAGCAGGAACCGCCTTCGTGATCTCCTCTCGCGGCTGGCGCCCTCCCCTTCAGTGCGTCCATGTCCTGGTGAGCAGGAACCGCCTTCGTGATCTCCTCTCGCGGCTGGCGCCCTCCACTTCAGTGCGTCCATGTCCTGGTGAGCAGAAACCGCCTTCGGGATCTCCTCTCGCGGCTGCTGCACTCCCATTCAGTGCGTCTGGACCCTCGTGAGTAGGAATCGCTTTCAGGATCTCCTCTCGCGGCTGCTCTGCTCCCGTTCAGTGCACCTGAATCCTGGTGAGGAGGAGTCACCTTCAGGGTCTCCTCTCGCGGCTGCTCTGCTCCCGTTCAGTGCACCTGAATCCTGGTGTGGAGGAGTCACCTTCAGGATCTCCTCTCGCGGCTGCTCTGCTCCTGTTCAGTGAAGTGCATCGGTCACATTATACAGCATTTAGCCTCCTGCAGGCCATTCAAACCCCAATGGGATCTCATGCATGGTTTCCCTGCAGCATGTCGTAGGCTGACAAAATGAGGGCAGGGTTTCCACATAATATACCTACTCTGTGGCTTCGCTTGTTCAGGCTGCTAGTCCTACTTATTCATCTCAAACCCAACCTCTCTGGTTTCAGAGCCCATTTTCTGAGAAGTGGAGGACTTTGTGCAGGAATCCCCTTTATATCCGTGGCTGGAGAGCAATGCAGTGACACAGCTGTGCGAAAATGCTAGTGGTCATCTGGTGAGATCTCATCACCACATAATCATGAAGGTAAATAACATTGTTTTTAACACGCAACACTGTACTTTATTACTTACTAAATGTCATTCATTTACTGACTCAGTTGATGGATTTTTCAATGCACAATTTTATGTCTTACAGATTTTAATCACTGAAAACTCCTGGTAGGGTACAGTATAAAGAAATGCAGGTTTAATAGCCAATTGCTGAAAACCTGGAAGCTATTTACAGAGAGCTTTTGGATGAAACTAGTGTGAAACCTGCACATTGACGCTGTATGTTACAATAAAAAAGGTGCCTAACTAATGCCACCTGTGGCTTAAAGCACATGACAATTACACAGTGCAGAGTCAGTGGGAAAGTGAGAAGATTGCATACTGCCCTCTGGTGGTTACTTGGTGCATTAGTATAAAATTGAGAACATGACTGATGCTCTGAAAGAAAAAAAAAACAATGCTGTAAATGACAGATTTCCTATGAACAATGAAACCCACCTTCGTCATCCCCCCATTTTTCATGTCGTGTTTGCCTCTTAACCCAGACAGCCGAACTCAGCAGCTGAACCGTAACTTCTCCAGCCGGCGCATCTGCGTGTCGGGGGCAGGAAGCTTGCTAAGCAGCCGCGTCTGCGGCTGCAGGGAGGGAGACGTGCGCCTGGCGGTCTGGAGACCTCCCTTACTGCCCCAGCACTCTGGCTCTGTTCATCCTGCCTGCCATCACATACAAGCCCTCGGCTTGCTCGCTAGGGGCTTTCAGCAGGGATAATGTAACGCGCTTTGAGACAATGTAATGTTGTGAAAATGTGCTATACAAATAAGATTGAATTGAATTGAATTTTAACTTTAAAATTTGTGCTCTGTGGACTGGAAAAAAAATTGCCAGAATTTTGCTGTCTAGTGACTAATATTTGATATTGTACCGACTCGGTGGATGGCCCTTGCTGTATTTTGCCAGTGACTGACCCTACTGGTATATTTCTCAATTGGCGGGTTGGGCAGCCCTGGTTGGGGAAGACTGGCTGGACCCCACAAGAATGGCTGACTTCCTGAAGGTCGGTCTACACCTATCTGTGCCTCATACTCCGTGATTTTGGCCAGCTGCCCAGGGAGAAAAAGTGCAGCAGCCAGGTCTGCAAGGTTGATTGGCTGTTGAAAAAGTGCAGCATTCAGGTCTGCGAGGTTGATTGGCTGGTGAAAAAGTTCAACACCCAGGTCTGCAAGGCTGATTGGTTGGTGTGTGGCACACATGACCCCCTGGGGGCCCAGCTGCTGCCAGGCTTTGGGGGCTGGAACAAGTGGTGATGTCATGCCACGTGTGTTTGTGTCCAGTTCTACTGGTGTTTGTTTGACTGATTTGTGGGTGCAGACAGTTCATTTGTATGTGTGTGTGAGTGTGTGCGTGTGTCCCTCTGTGTGGTTATGTATATATTACATTATATTTACATTTGTTCCTCACAATGTGACAAAAACCTGCTATTTTTTGCTGACACCATGGAGACCATTTTTACAGTATACTTGTTTGGTTACTTATGGGTAGAGGTTAAAATTGGCATTGTTGGAATTAGGGTTTTGCCCATAGAAATAAATGGATGATCCCCACAAAAATATGAATACAAACCTGTGTATGTGTTTAATCATTTGTGTGTTTATGTGTGTATGTTCGTGTGTGTGTGTGTGCTTATGTGTGTTTATACATTGTGTGTGTATGTTTATGTGTCTATGTATGTGTCTGTTTATGTGTGTATGTTTGTGTGTTTATGTGTGTATGTTTGTGTGTGTGTGTGTTTGTGTGTGTGTGTGTATGAAGGGCACTGAATAAGATAAACCGGCATTCACGTTTTGAAGTTGTCTCTAAAGCTCCTTTCTGCTGGTGGAAAGGCACACAGTTTGCCCCGGATATGAGGGCGATTGACAAACAAATGCAGATTATCACGGGGCGCCTTTCGTTCCGGAGCCAAGTTTCATTTAAGCCTTATGGGACGAGGCCCATTTGCATGTTCCGGCCTGCGGGGGAAAGTTTGTGAAACACGCCAGCATTGCATGTCGGACAGGAAACCAAGAGGAGCGGAAACAAGATGTGAGGCTCAGGCCTACTGACAGGGAAAACCTGTTTGACGTCGCCTCGGTTCGGACGGCGCCTCTCTTGGGGGCGAGGAAAGAAACCCAGAGCGAGCCGGCGAGTGAGGGGGTGGTAGGGTGCGAAAGCAGACACACACATACAAGCACACAGACACACACACACACAAGCACACAGACACACAGGAACATCACGGTGCGAGAGCAGACACATACACAAGTGCACAGACACGCTGGGGTGTCACAATGCAAGAGCAGACACACACACATACAAACACACAGACACACAGGAGCATCACGGTGTGAGAGCGGACGCGCACACACAAGCACGCAAACACGAGGAGGGCGCTTCCTTTGCTGTTCTCACGGAGCCTCCTGAAGGCATTCCAGCATTGCTGGCAATCCCACCCACAGAGGCAAGTATTTCCAGCTCAAACACATTCAGCACTCTGGACACTGCCCTCATGACCTGAGTGTTCTCAAACATTGACAGGATCTTTCAGCACAGCCCTGCACTGCTGCAGTTATCCTACCCACTGCTGTTGCTGTTATCCTATTCAATGCTGCTGTAGTTATCCTACCCACCACTGCTGCATTTATCCTATCCACCGCTGATGCAGTTATCCTACCCACCACTGCTGCAGTTATCTACCCACCACTGCTGCAGTAATCCTACCCGCTGCTCTTGCTGTTATCCTATCCGATGCTGCTGCAGTTATCTACCCACCACTGCTGCAGTAATCCTACCCACTGCTCTTGCTGTTATCCTATCCGATGCTGCTGCAGTTATCTACCCATAACTGCTGCAGTAATCCTACCCACTGCTGTTGCTATTATCCTATTCAGTGATGCTGTAGTTATCCTACCCACCACTGTTCCATTTATCCTATTCACCACTGCTGCAGTTATCTACCCACCACTGCTGCAGCAATCCTACCCACTGCTGTTGCTATTATCCTATTCAGTGATGCTGTAGTTATCCTACCCACCACTGTTCCATTTATCCTATCCACCGCTGATGCAGTTATCCTACCCACCACTGCTGCAGTAATCCTACCCACTGCTGTTGCTGTTATCCTATCCAATGCTGCTGCAGTTATCTACCCACCACTGCTGCATTTATCCTATTCACTGCTGCTGCAGTTGTCCTAGTAATTGCTGCTACCTTTTCACTACTGATGGTACCTATTTGAATCATAATTTTACCTATTTTAATTCACTCATTCTACTCAGTATTATTTATACATTTAATGCATGTTTTCCCTCCCACTGTGTCTTTACAGTAATTATCACTGCTCTGCAGTGTTCTCATCCAAATTCATTTACATCAGAGTTGTCCCCAAATTTCGCTACATGGGTTTACAATGTCAATAAAAAAGCTTGAGTGTTATGTTTTATGACTATATACCATGGCTAGCAGTCAGCCTCCTTTATATGTAACAATGGTAGTGGTAACAAGGTCTGCATGCATATAAAAGCCAGTATGGATTAATTTCATATGATGATCATGATAATTTCATTGTAATGTTAATCCTTGTATTATATGTTATGGATGGGCATGGCAAAGGATGGACGATCCAAGTTGTGGTTCACAAAAATTAATTACTCAAAAATAAGAACACAAGAAATAAAAAGGACAGAGAGGGACTGATCCTGACAGTTGTTATTTTGGGCTGGTTTACACTCTAGGAAAGGTTGTGTAATTTAGTGACGCACCCACATTTTTGTATTACTTTGACGCTGCCATCAGCAGCAATTGAAAACATGCCTGTGCCAAATGTTTGCCTTTACTGTAAATGTCTGCACATACACCATATCGCATCTGACAACGGAATCAGTAACTGTCTGTGTGATTTACAGGGTTCCAGGAATCATTCCCATCAGATAAGAACATGTTGACTAAAAAGATTTTTTCTGAAAGTACCATAATGGTTTCATGAATAAATGATACATAAACAGTTAACACACATGTAAATACTACATCTGCATATTCAGACACTTTATGTGCTTCATCAGAGCCTGGCAAACTTATAGGCAATGTAGGTATTTACAATTGAATGGCTTTACAGATTATGGGGATCTCCAATGCATCATCTGTCAAGGGACCCTTAAGTCATTAAGAAATACCTTTATTAGCCTGGTACCACTCCGTGTTCCCAGAATGTTCTTAATTTTCCACTTTCTGCTTACATGAACAGCAGTCTTATTAGGTTCTTAGTTTACTTAGATGATGTTGCAAAGCTCATGCTCCCATACTGCTTACCTGGGCATTCATCGGAAGCTCAGTCTAGCTAAATTAATCGACTTCTTTGCCTGACTTGTATGTTGCTTTGGGCAAAAGTGTCTGCTAAGTCAAATAATTGCTGATTATGTAAGGCCAGAGTCAGCATGTGCCCAACCCAAAGCAAGACAGATTCTGATTCTTTATGGATAGATTATCTTTATGGATAGGTTATCTTTATGGATAGGTTATCTTTATGGATAGATTATCTTATACACACGTCTGACATCACTCTCTGTAGACAGGATGTGACTAATGACATCATCACAACAGACACACTTTTTGCATTGTTAGTTATTTAGCAGATGCTGCAGTGCAAAGCAGCATATTTCAGAGAGCAGGGTCATGATGTCCCTAATGTAACTGGGGCCTCGGCCCGGGGGCCAGTGGTGACCTCACTTTGCTGATTTAGAGACTTGAACCAGTGCCCTGCCAATCATGGACATAGCATCCTAAGCCACAAAGCCATGCACCACCCCCTCTTCAAAACCGGGCTAAATACTATCTCAGAAGATAAGTGACAATGATTTGGAAGTGGACGGCTGACTTACAAACTAAGAACTACTGGCTTATCTTTTAAAAAGGACATGAACAGCTGATGACCACATCCTGACCACATCCTGACCACATCCATCCCAGCTTCACAGAAGCACTCGTTTGACATTGTCCATGTTCATAATTTATTGGTAAACATATACAATAGAAAAATACTTTTTTGAGGAAATACATTCAGAAACATAGCTTGAGAGAAAGGCTATTCCTATGTAGTGAGTGTCTGAGAGGCATTTCAGACAAAACTTCTGGAGATCTTTGGGGAAAAGGCACCACAAGAGCTGCCACCCCAGCGTCCCCCCTGTGGTTTGCGAGCTAAAAGAGGCCAGAGCCCCTCCTCACTGAGGCAGCTTCCAACATGGCGAAGCTTAGTGAAGCTGCGGCTCAGCAGTGCCCTCAGCACCCACTCTGAAGAAAAGGAAGCAAGGGCCTGAGACACTGATGACAGGCCGTGGAATCAGACGGTGACAGCCGGAGCGTAACGCCGTCCTGTGTGGTCCTACAAAGTGCCTTATGGGTATTATTCCACAGCAATGGGCCTCACATCATACAAAAAAAGGTAAAAAAAAAAGAGGTTAGTTCTCTGAGAAATGTCTTTGGTGGGAGACCTCGGTCTCGCACAAGGCAGGTATCTTCCGAGTGACAGATATGTCAAGGTAGTCTCACCTACAAGCTTTAAAATCTCTTTAGTGATGTTTGACATGTTGCTTAGAATAATCTGTTAAAGACCTTACAAAGAAATGTGACACTAAAAAAGAATGTACTGCAATAGAGTCGGATATAGAAATTCCGAGCTTTCTATAAGGATTCGTTCTTAAGTCAAACTAAATAAATAAATAAATAAAAACAGGCATAGGCAACAAGAAAATGTTCTGTTCAAATCTATATTCCAGTTTGTAAACCCTGGTTTATCACTAATGTTTCAATGAATGAATAAATTTTGAGAACTAGGGGTTTGCTAGGGCTTGGGTTCAAGTAAGCAGGCCTTAGGGATTTGCTGGAGTTTAGTTAACTAGTAGTTTTAACGGGGTTTCAATAGATACACCCCTGGTGAAGCCGTAATGGGTCTCATTCATAGGCTTCTGTGAGATAGGTTCCCATAAATGTCGCAAATTCAGTGGTGTTGATGAGAGCAGGAGGAGTACAGGTGACTTTCAGTTCATCCCCGTTGGCCAGTTTCACCTGTCGTCCATGGAACCCAGTGGTTATTTCATTCGATTTTTTAGTAAGGGTGAGGCTTATGAGAGACCTCGGGCTATTGGACTTTGTAACGTGCACAGTATAGGATGAGTTTGCAGCATCAGATTGCAGGGTGACTTGGATATACAGGAAGTAGCGCCCTTCCTTGGCAATGACTGGCTTAATGGCATCATCCGACATCCAATGGAGCTCATGCATGGCCTTGTTGGAGCCTACAGAAAGAGAAGTCCATTGCTGATCCAAGCGTTTACACTCCCATAGGGGTATCCTGCACAATATAAGCAATACATCCTTCTCTTGTAGAAGCCTATTGGTGAGGCCTTTAAATAGAACAAACATTAGGAGACGCCTTCATATTCGAAGGAAACAGGCAGAGCATAGACTGAGCCTACTGATTGTTAAGATAGAGACGCTATAACGGTGGGTAAGCTGTGACGGGCCCAGTGTATTTATTTAATACGGGAGTGTGTCCTACCATTCATCAGATGATTCACAACGAACTGTTGAGTTGTGTTCGCTGGCATGCAGAGACAGGGAGTCCTGGGAGCATCCTGCAGTGAAACAGTTGAACGGCAGCACAACAGTTATTTCTAAATGCCTGGAAGTTGCTTTCACTGGATCTCCTTACCTATTCCCAATTCACTTATTGTGCCCTGATGAAGGTTCACGTCGCTTCTGTCTTTTCTAACTTCTGCTCCCAGCCCTGCATCCTGTACACTCTTCCTGTAGAAACTTCTACTTACAACATTGAGTATTTTTTTTTTTTTTTGTGAAAACTCAAAATGTGACCCACACCCTACAAAAACACTTGTTACTTAGTTCCCTGTCTTTGCACACTAATCATGCTGTGTGGGTCTTGAATTATGATGATTTTTATTCTTAATTTTCTTCATAGCTCCTTGGGGTATCTCTAAAGTTTTCTAACCCAAGGAACAGATACCATGTACAGTACACATGTGAAAGACAGAGGCTTCATTACAAAGATCAGTTTCAACATACTCATACATCTGGTTGCAAAGGGTTAAAAACAGGCTGCGCACAAAAATGAGAATGTGAGAGTCAGGATTGGTCTCGCTGTGGCAGGGGAGGCATGACGGAACAAACTCACAGCATCTCAGAGGAATGAAACACAAATCTAAAATGAGACAGAGCTTCCTTTCCATGCTGGTGACTGCGTGTTTTTAATGGCCATTTCCGGCAATCTGCTTTCAGCACTCAATTTGACATTTTTATTAAGTTTTGCCTGAACACATGACACAATAGATCTTGCTGAGAACAACTGGAGTGCAGAGACCACCACTGGACTGGGAGGAGGCTGTCTGTCTACGTCTTACTGCCACCCTGACAATTGGACACGTTCTTCAGTGATCTGCTCTCAGTTCCCTCTTCGGGGGAATAAGCTGTCACTGCAAACTGGGGGCCAGGGCGATTTACGCTTCCCCAGACCGCAATTACGCATCAAAAAGCTCGGTTATGGGAAGCGTGCAGATGGATTTACGACATTGTAAACAAGTGTGTGTGTGTGTATCTTATATATATTAAATTGTGGGGACCAAAAGTACCCTCAATGTGATAAAAACCTGTTATTTTGATCATTTCAGTCCCCACAAGGGGAAACTCAATTTCTGTGACTGCCAAAAGTCTTGTATTTTGTTTGGTTACTTATGGTTAAGGTTAGGGCTGGGTAGGGGTTAAGGTCGTCATTGCTGGGATTAGGGTTCTTCCTACAGACATGAATGGAGAGTCCATATAAAGATTTGAATGGGTGGACTGTTCGTGTGTGTGTGAGTGTGTGTATGTGTGTGCGTGCATGCGTGTGTCTGTGTGTGTTATTTGTGGTGCAGGTTATGACCTCAGATGAGACTCCATCTGTCCACAGCATTTTGAACAACTCATTCATCCATGCATGCTAAAGAATGAGGCTGAAACAGAACTGCCAGATAAAAGATTCTGAAGGCCCTGTTTTATACAACTAACATTTTATTCATTTAGCAGATGCTTTTGTCCACAGATACATTTTTTCAGAAAGTTGGGTCAATCAGTTCTTTCAGTAATTGTGGATTGTATATGTTCCTTCCTCAAGGACCCAGCAGTGACATTGCTCTGCAGCATGGGGATTTCAACCAATGGCCTTCTGATTATAGCTACAGCATCCTTATCTGCCAAGCCAACCCCCCCCCCCTCCAATACCATCAACAACCTGTCTGCCAGCCTGCTTCAATCAGAAACCATCTACCCATTAACCAGCTCAACCATCGTTTGTCCATTAGCCATTTCAACTGTCAGTTTGTATCTGTATGTGGTTGTCCATCACCCTGCTGTTTGACAGCAAGTCTTCTCTGCAAGGACGTGTTTGACTATCCATCTGTGTACAAGAGCCTTTGACCATTTCTCTGTACTCATGTGAGTTTTCATGACCATGAATCTGTCTATAACTGATTCTGTTTGACTTTCTATCTACCTGTAAGACCTAGTTTGACTGTTGGTCATTCCAGTCACTGTTCCATCACTTCATCAGACTTTTCACTCTCTCTTCGTCCTATCAGTCTCTATACAATAAATTGAGTGTAATGACCCAAGGTCTGCAAGCCTCAAACTCCAGAGGAGAAACGCTCCTGGCAGTCAGGTTGGAGGCTTTGATACTCCACATTCATGTGGTATCCCTGGTCACATGACTTAGCCAATGTTCAGGGTTGCTCAGACCCGGAGTTTGGCCACTCTCACTATGCAATAGTAACATTGTTTTTTTTGGTTTTCAGCCACCCTGGATGTAAACCATCTTGCCAACAGCCGCAAAGACTGTGTGTAGTGGGTGAACCACGAAACATGATATCTCTAAGCAGGGGTGTAGCACCAAATTCTGGGCCCTATGCACAAACAGTGCCCATGCCCCCCCCCCCCCCAAAAAAAAAACAGCCTAATCACACAAGACTTCACTGGAATTTGGTTTTATTTGTAGAATGATTAAAAGCTAT
>JAODJW010000094.1:1151395-1161420 GCA_026777045.1 Hyperopisus bebe
TTGGACTCCGCCAGGGCTGCCCTTTATCACCGATTCTGTTCATAACTTTTATGGACAGAATTTCTAGGCGCAGCCAGAGCGTTGAGGGTGTCCGGATAAGCGGGAGAAAATGGATGGATGGATGGATGGATGGATGGCGTGAAAAAACAAAGTGAGGGAGAATCATTCCTAATGTGTGAGACTGGCAGGAAATGTACGTGTGCCCGCAACAAGTTTATCCGGCTAAGTAAGAAACCCGGGACCGTTATACAGACCCCTGCAGTCTCCAAGCGAATTAACAGATATCTGGCACATCGTGCATTTGATACTAGTTTTGGTTATTTTATTTTCATTTAAATATGGTGTTAAAATGTATAACGTTTGATGAAGTAGTTATGTTGTTAAAGTGTGTTGTTAATTAACATTATTATTTAGAGTGCAGTGAAAATTGTGTGGTATGTTATTAGGGCTACAGGTTTGCCTCTGCAGAGAGACCAAACTGCCTGTAGCAGGATAGCTTTGTTTAGTGATGCGATTCCAGCAGGGGACGCTATTTACTCTAAAGTTATTCCCATACGGAATATTTAGACAATTTGAAAGTGCACATTCAGCAGCGTGTAGGACAAAGGTCACGGACTCCAGTAGAAGGATTAACTCAAATTTATATATAAATATAAGTCTACCTTTTTTCCTGCGACGGCGGCAGTGTATTTGCGATACTGATTTAAATCTGCATTGTGTTATTGTTAGTATTCTATATTAATGCATTAATGCATAAAGCATGCACGCTCTCTGGAAATCGTAACATTTCAACGTTGATACTCTCAATACTCCTCGATGTGCCACAAAATGTATCAGTAGGAGAAGTTTATAAGTAACCACTACGAAGATGAGACGTCCTGGATGTGGTCGATAACATTACCATTTATGTAACATTAAGACATCATTAAAATCGGCACGTCGTTAAAATCCACCCAAGTACAAAGTCAATAGATTCAGCGCTTGACGACGCGCTCGCACAACACAAGTAGCATACAGCGCTTTAATACAATGTTTTATTATATAAGAATATTTTACAACTTTAATTGCGTTAAATATACCAGGTAATAATGTTCTTATGTTGACATTGGCAGGATCTTTGTTAAAATGTAAAATGTAAATAACGTTCTGGGAGCGACCCCTGTTAGCCGGGTCGGCCTTGTCATTACATAGAACGTGTCGCTGTGCAGTCGCCTCTGTATAAACACACATGTCAAGCAGCAGCTTCGGCGTTCCGCACTCGCCCCTGTAAAAACAGCAGCAGGTTTTCCGGTTCGCTCGAACGTCTTGGTGTAGAAATGCTGCCGGGAACATCGCCGCGGCGCCACAATGAAGCATAAAATTGAATTTAATTAGACCCGCGGGGTGGGGTTGAAAAGAAGGCAGCGTGTGAGCCTGAGAAGCGCTTGCCTGTTTGTGAAGGGCACATGAGTGTTAAAGTGCTTTAAAGGGCGTGAGAGCGACATGTCCGAGGAAAGAGCGCAGCAGCAGCAGCGCTTCCCCAAAGTGCCGGGCATCTGCCAGTGAGGACGGTGCGCTCCGGCGGTGCCCCAGCCCCGACCTCCGCATCACCACACCTCCACCACCACGAAAGGGAGCTGCGTTTCCTAAAGCGTTCCGCCGTTTCTCTTCCAAATGCTGGGAGCCATGCATGAGAAGTACACCCTGCCCCAGGACGCCGAGGGAAAGGAATCGATGTTCGCTGGAGGAGCTCTCCCAAAGCGAAGGATGCTGGTGGGACTGGATGTCATCTGCCTGCTCGTAGGTAAATAACCCTCTGCAGCGATAACACTCTCCGTTTATTAACTAAAGTGCCGTACATGTATCAGATCACAAACATATCCGACTCTAAATACTCTAATAAAAATGTCTGCTGGATGCGATCAAAGGATGCGATGTCTGATAAATTAGCTTATATTCCAGCTTGTTGTTTCACTTACACCCCAAAACCAGGAATGAATAATTAACTATTCACCAAACTTTTCCAATAGTTATGAATAAAAATAAAGCAAATAACAGAGATACTGGTTATTCTCATAAAGGAATCAGGAAACAGCTTAACTGTTGACGTGTCTTTGAAAAACTCACTGTCTTCACGGATTTATCCGTAAAAAATACGTGATCCACCTGGAGCACGGAAATATCTGGCTGATACTCAAATAAAGCAGCGCCTTTAGAGCACGTATCCATACAGTTGTCTTGTTGTGAAGTGAGCAGCTTACATATTACTCAGATCACCTCAGTCCACCTGCCAAGTATGACCCATGACAGCTGAATACCACGTGGATATACAGTTTCTGGAAGAGAAGAATTTGCATATAACCGCTTTAACTTATTGGTGGGATGATGGTCTCTAGTTCCATTGTGTGCCTTTAATTGAAGAGCAGTTCTGAACAAAAGTTTGTAAAGATGTCACATTATATGCTGAGCACATTATTATAACTGGCTTTGGTTAAAACATATGAAAACTTGTATTGGGAAAAATAAATTTGGACGGTAAGAAATGGCAGCTTCCTTTCTGAATAACAATATTGGTGATGTGAGTAATCTGGGGGTGGCACGATGGTGCCATTGCCTCACACCTCAGGGTTTGAGTCTCCGCCATGGTTCCATGTGTGTGGAGTTTGCAGGTTCTCCCCATGTCATTGTGGGGTTTCCTCTGGGTACTCCGGTTTCCCCCCACAGTCCAAAAACATGCAGAGGCTGATTGGAATTATCAAATTGCCCATAGGTGTGCATGTATGAGTGAATGGTGTGAGTGTGCCCTGCGATGGGCTGGTTCCCCATCCTGGGTTATTCCCTGCTTCTGGACACCTGCAACCCTGAATAGAATAAATAGTTACAGAAAACAAATGGATCAATGGATGTCTGGACGTTCTTACTTAAATTCACAAATGTCATATTTCAGGATCGTAACTGAGGTAGTAATTCCCCAAAGATTCAAGACATAACTTATTTGCCGTTTGTCTCTCGCCGTGGAGTTGCACAATTTGAATTCCACTTCAATGTTTGTTCACTTAAGCACTTTACATGGGGGGAGGGGGGTATTTCAAAGGGCTGTCCACAGAGGCTGGCTGCATGTTGTGAATTAATGCGCACCAGCTGCCTCGCAGTGTCCCAAGGAATTTATTCGGTTTCCAGGACGACCGTGGTTCTCAAGGAAAAGAGAGTCTGGGGGATTTGCGACGTTTATAAATACACCCCATATCCAGCTGTTTACAAAGCGAACTGCACTTTGTCCTCCATGTTCTTTTCCCCCATTGAATCTGACTGTATTTGCGTATGAACAACAATCTGCCGATGAAGTAGCATGATGCAGTTCAATAAGCCTTTGAAAATAAGAGCAGACCTTTGTGTTTCTCTGAAAGTCCAGTGCCCGGGTGATTTAAAGCAAATGGGGTTGGGGGGTGTTCTACATTTAAAATATTTAAACATGCTTTGGGGTGCAATTTAAGTAGAGAATTTCCACTGGTGTGTATGTTACAGGCGGACGGGTTTGACCCCACTGACTTTGACTTTGATGTGAAACTTTATTTGCACAAATATATCGGAATGTGTTTTTTTCACATATCCCATCATGCCCTCTCTTTTTAAGGCTTACACACATAAAGAGGCCAGAGAGAAGCTCAGGGTCAGCCATTTATCTAGTACCCCTGCAGCATTTTGGGGGTGTCAAGATGGAGCTATTCTGCCAAGGATGGGATTTGAACGAGCGACCTTCTGATCACAGGCACACTAGGCTGTTCTGCTGAGTCACACAGCACCCACTATACCTGGGGACCAGCTTTATGTGCGTTTCTCCTCTCTGCTTTATGTCTAATCCTTCATTGTACCAGCTTGCATGAGGTTTAGGCCCCAGTGACGTGACTAGTTTATAGTTGCAGGCTCAGCGCTGGTGTTCTCCTGCCGTTTGGTGCTGGTACTTCCCACCTTTTGTGGCATGGGGGGCGAAGGCCACCTGTGTCGCAGCTGCCGAGCCTGAGGGGGGCGCTCACACTGATAGTCACAGCTGGGACATTATAGCAGGCAGTGAAGGAGTAACAGCACCGTAAAAGCCAAACGCAAGAAGCAGAGTTGTGTATGATGCAGGGAGGGAGTGGCCCCTGGCTGAGTGACAGTGTGAACGCCCAATCAAAAGCATATATGCCAGACAGTAATTCATGTGCCAAGCTAGCCTCCAGCAGTGTGGAGTCCCCGTGAGGGTCAGCCCCACGATTTAAGCACAGACACACTTACAAGTGGGGATGATGTAATGCTCTGGAGGGGCGGTTATGTCATAATGCAGCCTAATTAAAAATGCATGTGGGCTCAGCTCCCTGGCTGTAATTATTCCCTTTGCCAAGCTCGAGGGGCCTGGGGTGTGGGCCTGCTTGGTGGCTAGGCTGACATCAGTGCCTGGCATCTCTGGGAAAGATGGCCCCACCCAAGGTCCTCAAGGAAGACTTTCCAGAAGCTTCTCACAGCTTGTATCTGTCCGCTCTGTGCGTGGGAGCCCTGAGTGGGGACTCTCTTAAGGCACCATGTCATTCTTTTGTTGTTGTGGGCTGTGGGATGTCGACGCCTTTCGAGGGACCGCGATGATGTCACATGATCTGGACCCTTCCATTAAAGGAAGAAGCAGCTCGCCAATGGCCATATGCAGCCCATTGCTGTTTTTTAGCCCGACACCCATCCCCTCAAGGGTCAACCTGAGAAAACCATGACCGTAAGCTCAAATTAGTGAGTCTGAGGTCGTGACCATGACCGAATCCCGAGGCGAGAGCTTGGAGCACGTTGGCAGGCCAGGCTGGCGACTCCTGCTGTCTCCCACTGTCTCAGTCCCAACTCCCAGAGCTGAAGTTGTAAACGCATGCATGAGGGGAGCAGAGCTTGGTGTCTAATCACCACCTTAGTCCTGGATAACAGCAGCCAGCACCTAGAGCTGTGAGCAGAGGGACCACTGACAGTTGCTGAGAAAGTGCCATGTGCTTCCGACGTATGGCCTCTGTATACATATGCGTTTCTGTGGGAGCCCCCGGCCCATCACTGTCAGTGAATGCCGGCCCAGCCATGACTATTTCTTGTTTTTGCTGTGTGTCCTGGTGCATTATCTTGTTGGAAAATGGCCTTTGTCATTTCCACTGCACAACTTGTTTAAGCTTGGAAGCAACCCTTTCTGTAATCTCTTTTGGTACTTCTTTGCATTAATGGAATTTTCACATCGCAGTGCTCGGGGGCAGTACCTTGCTCAGGGTACCTCAGTGGTGACTTGCTGGTGGGGGATTCAAATCTGCAATCTTTCAATTACAAGGGCGCTTCTCTAACCATCAAGCCACACTAATGAACAAGACCCCGAGATACTTAAACTCCTCCACTTGGGGAAGGACCCCATCCCCGACCCGGAGAGAGCATTCTACCCTTTTCTGGCTGAGGACCATGGTCTCGAATTTGGAGGTGCTGATTCTCATCCCAGCTGCTTCACACTCGGCTGCGAATTGTCCCAGTGAGAGCTGAAGGTCAATGTCCGATGAAGCCAACAGAACCACATCATCTGCAAAAAGCAGAGACCTAATCCTGAGGTCACCAAATCAGACATCTTCAACGCCCTGGTTGCGCCTAGAAATTCTACCCATAAAAAACTATGAACAAAATTGCTGACAAAGGGCAGCCTTGATGGAGTCCAACCCTTACCGGAAATGAGTCCGACTTATTGCCGCCCGTGTGGACCAAGCTCTGGCACCGGTCAAACACGGACCGAACAGCCCTTAAAAGGAAGCCTGGCACCCTATACTCCCAGAGCGCCCCCCACAGGACTCCCCGAGGGACACTGTCGAATGCCTTCTCCAAGTCCACAAAATACATGTAGACTGGTTGGGCAAATTCCCTTGTACCCTCCAAAACACTGCGGCGAGTATAGAGCTGATCCACTGTTATACAGCCAGGGCGAAAACCACACTGCTCCTCCTGAATCCGAGATTCGACAATCTGGCGGACCCTCCTCTCCAGAACCCCTAAATAGACCTTACCAGGGAGGCTGAGTAGTGTGATCCCCCTATAGTTGGAGCACACCCTCCGGTGCTCCTGCTTAAAGAGGGGGACCACCACTCCGGTCTGCCAGTCCAGAGGCACTTCCCCCGATGTCCACGCGGTGCTGCAGACGCGTGTCAACCAGGAGAGCCCCACAGCATCCAGAGCCTTAAGGAGCTCTGGGCGGATCTCATCCACCCCCGGGGCCCAGCCACTGTGGAGCTTTTTAACCACCTCAGTGACCTCCGCCCCAGAGATAGGGGAGTCCACCCCCAAGTCCCCATACTCTGCTTCCGCATTGGAAGGCGTGTCAGTGGGATTGAGGAGGTCTTCGAAGTACTCCCTCCACTGACCCAAAATGTCCTGAGTTGAGGTCAGCAGCACCCCATCCCCACCATAAACAGTGTTGATGTTGCACCGCTTTCCTGCCCTGAGCCGCCGGATGGTGGACCAGAATCTCCTTGAAGCCGCCCAGAAGTCGTTTTCCATGGCCTCGCCAAACTTCTCCCATACCCGAGTTTTTGCCTCAGCAACCGCTGAAGCCACATCCCGCTTGGCCTGCCGGTAGCTGTCAGCTGCCTCCGGAGTCCCTCAGGCCAAAAAGGCCTTATAGGACTCCTCCTTCAGCTTGGCGGCATCCCTCACCACCGATGTCCACCAGCGGGTTCAGGGATTGCCGCCGTGACAGGCACCGACCACCTTACAGCCACAGCTCCGGTCAGCCACCTCCACAATGGAGGTGCGGAACATGGCCCATTCTGACTCAATCATCGAACTGCAACCCAGGGTGTCCTGTTGACAAGTGCACATATGGACACCCTTATGCCTGTACATGGTGTTCATTATGGACAATCCATGACGAGCACAGAAATCCAATAACAAAACACCGCTCGGGTTCAGATCAGGGGGGCCGTTCCAATCACGCCACTCCAGGATTCACTGTCATAGCCTACATGAGCATTGAAGTCCCCCAGCAGAACAAGAGAGTCCCCAGGAGGAGCGCTCTCCAACACCCCAAGGACTCCAGACAGGGTGGGTATTCTGAACTGCCGCTTGGCGCATAAGCACAAACAACAGTCAGGACCCGTCCCCCCACCCGAAGGCAAAGGGAGGCTACCCTCTCGTCTACTGCGGTAAACCCCAATGTACAGGCACCGACCAGGGGGCAATAAGTATGCCCACCCCCGCTCGGCACTTCTCCCCGTGAGCAACTCCAGAGTGGAAGCTTGTCCAATCCCCCTCAAGGAGACTGGTTCCAGAGCCCAAGCTGTGTGTTGAAGTGAACCCGACTATATCTAGCCGGAACTTCACAGCCTCGCGCATTAGCTCAGGCTCCTTCCCCACTAGAGAGGTGACATTCCATCTCCCTAGAGCAGTGGTCTCCAACTCCGGTCCTGGAGAGCTACTATCCAGTAGGTTTTTTTATCTTACCTGGCTTCTGATGAGCCACTCCTGGCCCTGGTATTTACCAGTCCCTTTTAAGTACACGTGAAAGGCCTTATGACAGCTCGCACAAATAACTGAGTTTTCTAAAAAAAAAACTATGGAAAAGTCACGCCCTTCTAAACTGTACACTGGCTACTGACAATGCATACAATATCGTAAATCACTGTAACTTATTTCACCTGTATTTGTTAAACAAGAAATGTAATGATAGAACATGTGATGAATCCTGTTTGCCTCTTTATTTTGCTCAGCAGTATACATGCTGTGACCCCCTTGTACTATGGGCCTTGGTCAAAGAGGGAGGTATCAAGGCTGGAGAAGTGCTAAGCGCTGAGAAATGCCCAGCATAAGCGATGGTGTGAAAAGAAAATCTCTATACCATTCACGGTTACCTCTAATTACCCAACACATCCACTTACAAATAGTGTGGTGCTACCTGGAATTGGAGGCCCCAGCAGAGAGGATAAGATTTTTTAGGATGCTATTTTGTTTGTGGGGAAACCTCCAAAACATCTTTTTTAGGAGTCATTTCCTTTGTGGGAATGTTACAGTGTTTCTCATCAAGACATGAATATTTCTGTTCATCCATTTTCCTTTTTATCCTAGTCAAGGAAACAGAGACACCAGTATTTGTACTCATTAACATGCAATTAATTAATAGCATTTGCAGACAAAGAAAGTCACTAAATTGTGACACAGAGGCAGCTTGCTAATAAGGTTGTGTGTTTGTTGCTCTCTTTGTCTCGCTTCAGCTCTCATCAGACTGACAGGGCATAGGGGTCCTGCAAAGGATTCTGGGAGTCGTCTGATTGTCAAGGCTGTCAAGCTGCATTTTAGTAGATTTTTTTTACAAGGTGTAAAAAACACATGGCAGAAATTACAATGGAGCCATTAAGAGCATTAGCATCTCTAAAACATAAAGGACTACAGTCACATATGCACATAGTGAAAGTGGGCCAGTCAAAAAACTGTAAAGAATAATGAGAATTTTGAGAGTCACTGTACAGACATTCCTCTCCAGGGCCATGAGTCATGGTGACACATTTAATTTATAGGAGATTGCAGATAATGCTCTGGAAAATGCATGCTGTATGATCAATGTTGCTCATAGCCTGTGTCCAAACTCACAGGCTGCATCCTTCTAAAACTGCATTCGAAAACTGAATCACACTGTATCATACAGGTGCCACAAGGCCATCCCGTCTTGAAGGCTCCTTCAAATGCAGTCTCAAAATGCATCCCCCTTTTGCAGGGTCGGGAAGAATCCACAGTTCAACATTTCCCTCGGTTCGCTGCACAGAGGTAACGTGGGCGTGTCCCGGCTGGGCGATAGGAGCGGCGCTCCATGATTTAAGGGTTAGGGTGGGAACGGCTGGTGACACAAATAGGAAATTATCCATAGACCAGACTGCCCCATTGGACAGCACTTTGTGTTTGACCTTCAAAGAATGCAGCTTAGAAAGGTTACACCTTCATAGACCACGTACTTTGAAGGAAGCAGCCCCTGAATTTGGACACAGCCATTGAGTTACCTGGAGGCTCTTTGTCTTGCCTTCACAAGGCAGAGAGAGGCCTCCGTGCAGAGCGTGGCTGTGTGCTGCTGTTGGGTGATGGCATGGCACTTTGGAAGGTAACAAAGGAAAACTTTGCGCATGGCCCAGATTCAGACTGGGTGTTAATGGGAAAGTGTTTGGGGCTATGAGGTGACTCTCAAGTTTGGTTTATGAAGTCGATGTTGGGAGGCTTGTCCACAGCAAAGCACTATGGGTGGTTAGTGATGAACTGGAAAGCCGTAGCGTAGACTTTGGACAAAGCAATTTGGTGCTGTAATGGTGTGGGGACGTGGCCTGGATGGGGCTGTGGAACGTAGGAAAGGTCCTGGCCAGGGTTTTGGGATGTGGTCTATATCTCGAGTAGGGATTACAGAGTTTATCTTATGGAACAGAACAGCAGAGATTGTAGGGCCTCAGGTGTTGGGCTGAGCAGTATGGTAAAATATTTCATCGCAATGATTTTTTTTATCAGCTAATGTCGATAAATATCACTATATAATTCATAAATCATAATTTTCAAAAATAATTCATTATTTCTTTACTTTGAGGTGCCATTTAGACTTAAACTTCCCTTAGGATACCCCTTAAACAGATCCCTCTTAAACAGAACATGAAAAAGATGACAAACTGAATGAACTGCAAACTGGAACCTAATTTTAATAAATAAAGTATATGATAATAATTCTTTTGTCATAGAGTGTAACACTAGTATCACGCCGACAGCGCAGTTTATTACTGAGGTTTTTCTCTAATCACCTCACTGCTCGTTACAGGTCTGGGTTTGACATTGCTCATAGGGTGGCAGAGATTAGACTGTATAGCACCAGTGTGTGTCACGTCCAGGTGTCGGCGAGTGAACAAGCAAGCAACTCAAGCCGTGAATACGGGCGGAAACAGGGTTTATTAGCAGGGAAATGAACAACATGGCACACAACATCAATGACTGATCTGGGGAAACAGACTTGAATGCGGACTAAATACACAAGACAAGCAGAAAATAAC
>JAODJW010000094.1:1183498-1191233 GCA_026777045.1 Hyperopisus bebe
TTTCCTGGGACACAAATTATCCCCTTTTTTTGGAAAAAAATACTTCTAATGTAGAATTTCATAGTTTCAAATAAAAGCTCACTTCATTTCCTTCTGCTGCTGTTCTGTTTTCCTCCTGGTCATGTTTATACATCCAGTGTTGTATCAGTAAATGGGTAAAAATGGGTGAAACACAGTGACGATCGGCCATGTCCATATTTTTATTTGATTGGTAGCAGAAATATGAAAGCTTACCTTATTGCCTAGCAACCCCCAGGCTGTCAGTCTGCCACGTGCATCCACATCTCCCATCCCAATGGCTTTTGTTGCTTAGTAGAGGTCATGTTACCTTAAAAAAACACGCTATATGTATTGTGGCAGTTTTTTAATTGAGGAGAGAGAAATGAGGAGGATGACAAAACAATATCGGAAGAGCCATCAGCATCAAAGGAAAAAGCAGCCAAAATTCCAGTTAAATATCAAGGGAAACAGTGCTGGGAAATCATGCAAAAACAAAGACGTACCAAAGTTTTGTATTAAGCCAATGCAAACATTTACCTACTTTAACTTTTGGTCAAAGCTTCAGCTGAGATTAAACTTAAAATTATTATGCGTGGACTTTACAGTATTCATGGGACGTCTGCAGGTAGAAAAAAGGAATATTTAAATTGAGTTTTACAGCAACTTACCGTAATTTAAATTCACAATACCACAACCGTATTTTGCTTTTACAGTATCTAAGTGTTACTGTAATAGTATATGATGGTATTGTTACTGTAAAAACATAGATTAACTGTGTAAGACGGTAATCCAATTATTATTGCTCATATTGTATAAACTGTATAGATGAAGTTTTTTTTAATGTAATTCATATTGTTATTTTATCTACACAGGTCCAATAACTGCAAAATATCATTTTTCATTTAAATCATACTTATTTGAATTCATATAATTCAAAAAGAGCTTTTGAAAATAACATTTAAAGTAACACTATGTGCATTAACTTACCTGCACAGCATTCAGTTATTCACAGAACACATTTTTACATTGGATATAAAGTGTACACCGCGCCTGTTAAAATGGCAAGTTTTTATGATGTAAAAAATGAGGCCACAATAAATCATTAAAAAACTTCCTACCTTTAATGTGACCTATAACTTGTACAATTCAAATGAAAAAGAAACAAATCTGTTAGGAAAAATATAAAAAATAAAAACATACAGTAAGCTGGTTGCATAAGTGTGCACACCCTTAAATTAATACTTTGTTGAGGCACCTTTTGATTTAATTACAGCATTCAGTCTTTTTGGGTATCAGCATGCCGCATCTTGACAATATTTGCCCACTATTCCATGCAAACAAGCTTCAAATCTGTCAGATTGCGAGGGCATCTCCTGTGCACTGCCCCCTTCAGGCCACCCCGCAGGTTTTCAGCTGGATTTAGCTCTGGGCTCTGACTGGGCCGTTCCAAAGCTTTAGTTTACTTCTGGTGAAGCCATTCTTTTGCTGATTTGGATGTATGCTTGGGGTCATTGTCATGCTGAATGATGAAATTCCTCTTCATCTTCAGCATTCTAGCAGATACCTGAAAGTTTTGACATGCATTTGGAACTGTTCATAATTCCCTCCACCTTGACTAAAGCCCCAGTTCCAGCTGAAGGAAAACAACCAATCAATTTTGGAGGAACACCCAGTTCTCAGTAACATCACAGTTGCCCCAATTTCTCCACGTCTTGATGACTGTCTTCAGTGTTCCATGGTATATCTAATGCTGTGGAATTTTTTGTACCCTTCTCCTGACTGATACCTTTGAGCAATGAAATCCTTCTCTCCGTGAACCATGGCTGTAGGATGCAACTGAGTAAATGTGAGGGAAATCCTGCCACGGCAGCTTAACTTTATTTGGGGTTAATCAGAGTCAGCTTAATCTATGGCAGGTGTGTACGCAAAAAGACTGAGTTCTGTAATTAAATCAAAAGGTACTTCAACAAAGTATTAATTTAAGGGTATGTGCTATGCTTACTTATGCAACCAGCTTATTAGACGTTTTTTTATTTGTTACATTTTTCTCCCTAACAAATTTGTTTGTTTTTCAATTGAATCGTACAGGTTATAGGTCACATTAAAAGTGGGAAAAGTTTTTAAATGATTTATCATGGTCTACCCACCCCCCACCGCTTGGTACCAGCTATTTCCATGTCAGTAATGACGCTGTACAGTAGTGTGACAGGCTAACGAGGGTGTGACCCAGTCTGCCCGCAGCTCTCTGTTAGGTGAGGTCCATCTTGGTTAATGTTTCCCTGAACACTGAAAGGTCAGTCCTGTCTGTCCTCCTGTGGGTAAGGAGCTTAAACCTCAGTAACCAAAAGGGGGCAGCACATCGCCCCATAGGTGTGCTGTGATTACGGGCCCATTAGCGCCTGCCTCCTGTCAGTGTGCCTGGGTGGGGCTTGGCAAGGGCTGGCAGCAGAGAGCTACTCTTACAGTCATGGGCCACCGGTTGAAGACAGAATTGAGGAGATGTGGCCCCAGCAGCTGGTGGATAAGCGGAACAAGCTAACACCTGTGGTGTGTCTCATTGCCATTGCATGCAAAGCTCAGCATGGAAAACACCTTCATTACCTGCACTACCTTTTGCTTACTTTCATTTTGATTTAAGTTCTCCTTGTCTATCAATGTGTCTCTGCATGTTCTGACCACCCATGCCCTCTGCCTTCCTCCCCACATGTCTGGATGGTGCTCCATCTCAGCTGGAGTCCTAGTTCAGTCTGATTGAAGGATGACATGGTGAATGTGACTTACGACCTGTAACATCGTGGGTGCAGCCTTCAATCTGCACCTTACCCAGGTCAGCGTGGACAACTGACTCACTGATGGACTTTGGCTTTGACCTTGACCATAGTGTACACCTCGCTTTTAGCAAGCAAGTCCACTCTTTTCTGTTTTCGGTAATGTTAGCATGTCCAGGGGGGGGTTGGGCAGCCAGTTGACCTTGGACCCCCAGAGGTTTTTTTTCTCCCAACTTAGGAGTTCATTGGTTCCTCTCCTCTGTTGTCATCTGGCTTTCTTTCTTTCACTTCTTCATCTTCCCTTTTCCCTGTTTTTGAATGATTCTGTATCAATGATGCAGGAATGTATCACATCACACCCATGTAAAGTGCCTTGGGGTGACTCTGTTGTGAAAGGCGCTGTATAAAAATAAATTTAATTGTGAATAAAAGAAACACAGCTGAAAAAATAGCATGCATTTTACTCACAGCGGCCAGGTTCTCACTCTCAGAGATCTCTGCAGGCTACATCAACAGAAAATGGAAAGACAACTACAACCAAAATATTATTAAAGTCAACAAAAGCTGAGGAGCAGTAATGGACTCAGACTGTTTGAATTGTAAGAGATTGTAACTGGAAACTGCATTTCATAGTGGGGCACATTATCCCATTGGAAGGGCACCCTTCAGAGATATTGTAAGAACATCTTATATGGCACAACATCACATTTATCCACTGGAAGGGCACCTATATTGGCACTTTGTCATGTTTTCTTACCGCTTAGGAATAGGATTACCCTTTACAGTAGGTGTTCCCAACTCCCAGTTTGTGGACCATTACTGGTTCCTGGCCAGTGTTTCACTGGGCTGCAGAATGCTGGGGTTTTGCAGAGGGGTTTGTTGATTTACAATTTTTTAAATTTTTTGGAAATCTTCACCTTCAGGGGTAGGATTAGAAAGCACTTCATAACAGCATGCTTAACCATTGGAAGGGAACCCATAGGGGCCGCGTACTGTAGACCTCCTTATTGGGCACTGTGTCACATTCTCTCCACTAGAAGGGCACTTCATAACGGTACCCTTTTCCATTGGGAGGGTACCCTTAGGGGACACTTAGACCATTGTAAGGGCACCTTTTTGGGCACCGCATCACATTCTCTCCACTAGAAGGGCACTTCATAACAGTACCCTTTTCCATTGGGAGGGTACCCTTAGGGTATGCTTAGACCATTGTAAGGGCACCTTTTTGGGCACCGCATCACATTCTCTCCACTAGAAGGGCATTTCATAATGGCACCCTTATCCACTAGAAGGGCACTTCATAATGGCACCCTTATCCACTAGAAGGGCACTTCATAATGGCGCCCTTATCCACTAGAAGGACACTTCAAAATGGCACCCTTATCCACTAGAAGGGCACTTCAAAATGGCACCCTTATCCATTAGAAGGGCACTTCAAAATGGCACCCTTATCCATTAGAAGGGCACTTCATAATGGCACCCTTATCCACTAGAAGGGCACATCATCATACTATATCAAATGAATGGGGAACTCAGACTTTCCATGAGAAGGGCAGCCAATAGCTGCATTTTTGCCATTCTACATTGCATTTTAGTGTTTTTTTTTTTTCAACAATGGGGGCACTGGGGGAGGGGGGCAATCTGAGTATACCAGTGCACCTCAGCCTTCCTGCAACCTCCCAAATCTACCCAAAATCTCTGCTTACACTGTAACGAGGGATCTGTCCAAACACACTTTACTGGGATTTACTGCTGGAGGTCTTTGCAGATTCATTACTAAAGAAACTGAAATATGAAAAAACATTAGCAACATATAATCAATCACATAACAATAATATATCCAATCAGAACATTCCTGTTAAATGCATGATGTTTGTTCATCACACCATTCTCTGTTCATTTTAGGCCCTCTCAAGGGCATTGTGCAAACCAAATTTGTAGGTAGGCACCATTTCAAAATCACACACAAGACATAAAAATACACATACACAAGTTTTAATGTTCTTGAAATTTTATGTAACTATTGCACATTCAAAGATGTTCAGCTAACCTTGTTTATTGCCGCCCAAATCCACGGTGTGACATCTCATTGATGATGTGTAGCGTTATCGGTAAACGACAGGAAGGATGAGGGATAGGGGAGAGGATTAGGAGATGTGATCTGATTCACAGTCAATGCAGGCACACAATTGGTTGACTAAAGAATTAATTTATAAGTTACATTTTTACAAAATATTAAGTAGGCACATGTCTACTGGCATGTGACTGGCACAATGCCACTGTATCCTGTAGTAACTAAAAATCTCAGAAAGGCAGCTGTTTCTGATATACCGAAAGCACCGTATCTGGTACCAATAATCACACGACACCGTAAATCATTTCAATAAGGCCAAACAGGAACTGGAGGAACAGTGCGTTCCCTGGCCGCAGGCTGTGTGCAAACAGCCACCACATGAATGTAGAAGCAGTCAGTTTGCATTAACAAGCAGGCACCTGAAAAAGTCCCTGCAGAGTGTATGTGACAGCTAACAATTAGAATACAAATACAAATAGATAAACAAAAACCAAATATCATAATATAATCAGAATCATTACAGAATGAACAAATAAAAAATTATGTGGTAATTGTAAGCATTTTTATCTGGAGGTAACCATGGAAAATGATCTTTGCAGATGTTTGTGTAGACATCATGTCCCTGTTTTTTTCTGGTCTGGTTCCACCGTGCAGCCGAGGGAGGGTACGCTGGTAGTGGATCATGGTGGCGCATGCGAAGCGTGCAAGAAGATAACACTTGGGAAGAACAATGAAGACTTGTTACTGACACCACAGGCAGAGCGGAGGCAGTGAGAGCTAGTGGGGACAAGGCTGTACCACTCAAAGGAAGCAACTGATAGTGAAGACTGAAGCAGAGCAGATCCCATTGGACCGGACCTCTGTATCGCCCTGTAGAGCCAAGAAATTATGTTGTAGTCTCTTCATTTTTTCCGTGGCTTTATGTGCTATTCTGCTTTCACCTAAGAGAGGATGGGCAAGGTCATCTGATTGATATTCTGCCTGCAGCTCTGGAAAATGGCTTAAAAAGTGTGGAATATAGTTACACCTAAACGTGTAAATAGACTCAGGGTGTTACAATAGTACTCTAAAGTTCCATCTTTCTTCACAAGAGAACTGCAGAGATTAAACAGAGCATAGGCTCTCGGAGCCTGGTTATGTTCTCTGTTGGTTATACCCCCTCCTAGTGTGCCAGTGAAGACATGACATGCAGATATATTTTCACTCAGTGGTACAGCTCCTGCATTCTTGAGTCTGGGTTAGGGTTAGGGGTTAGGGTTAGTCTCTACCTTAAGAGAGTCACACTGTCAGTTGCAGTTCCAACGCACCCTCCCATGTCTCAATACCTGCTCCCCACAGCTGAACTGAGTCTGCTCTCTCTCCCTTACATCCCCATCATAAAATCCACACCATGCTCCTGCAATATAGAACATGATTCTGCTTTAACTTCTACTTACACGTCTGCTCCACACTGTTCAGATAAAACATAGCAGACATACAACTCAGCTCAGCTAACAGTGATTCTGGATCTCCACCTTCATCTCCTCCATCCATTTCAGTCCTGATTATACCATTAGGATCAATTATCTCCAATCTCCCACTTTTGTTTTTGGTTTGAACTCAGTATTTACCCCCTCTTCTGTATGGCCTTTGACACATACAGTACCCCCACCACCCCTACCCATCCACAAGGTAGTACTGTAATATCTAGCTGGGATATATGAAAACTATTTTTAGCTGTAACAACAATGCAGACATAAGAAACATGACCATGATGCAATTCCTCAGACATTAACTGTATTTTTACTTATCATATTGAGAGATGTGAGAAACACAGAAGGCAGATTAAAATCTCATCTGAGTAGCCAGAAATTCTACTAATACTACTACAACTCCTCCTCCTCCTACTACTACTACTACTACTAATAATAATAATAATAATAATAATAATAATAATAATAACCCTGCAATAGGTTGATGCCCTGTCCTGGGTTATTCCTTGCCTTGCGCCAGTAGCTTCTGGGCTCTCGACCCCCACGACCCTGCATAGGACAAGCAGGTATGGAAAATGTATGAATGTTTATAATTCATTATTTAATCTGGGGGCTGTTGCACGAAGCGATATTATAAAATCGAGGATTATTTGTAATAGCCTCGCTTGAGTTAGCCTAACACTTCACTTCAGGCTCATTGAGTTCCACGAACAAAATTCGGGTGTATTTAATCTCCGCTAATTCAAGCCAAGCTTGACAAGTGAGGCTCATGAGCGTCCACGCGATATGAAAGGCAGCCTTGTTAATCGATGCTGGATAAGCAAGAATGGAAGGAAAAGAAAGAGCTGCGTTTTCCCCCCAAGCGGAGCAAGAATTATTACTGCAAGTCTATGAGGACTACTGTACAACGACTACATTTTTAAAGAATTCATTTAAAGCCCACATTGCATTGTATAATTTAGCCACCAAAAAGAGAGCTGCGGCTGCTACAACCGGTGGGGGTCCACCTCCAGCAGCCTGTACCCCAGCCGAGGTGATGGCCCTTGCACAGAACTGTACACGGCCTGTTATTGAGGGGATTGAGGGAGGAACATCCTCAGACGTTGTTCATTCCAGTCATGTGCAATCTTATGTTAAAGGTACTGTATTTTTCGGACCAAAAGACGCATCTAGTCTTAGAGGAGGGAAATGAAGTAAAAAAAAGATTCTGAACCAAATAGTGTCCTAAAAATATTTTATGTCAACCATCCTTACCTGGCCACATCCCTCCCCCCCTTTTATGGCGCTGATGGGGATGTATCTGGATCGCGTTTCACCCCTGCATGGAAAGGATCTACATCGACCCCACGTAGTCTCTTCACCGGTGTCCCTCAGGGCTCGGTTCTCGGCCCGCTCTTGTTCTCCCTCTATACTAAATCTCT
>JAODJW010000094.1:1433897-1447416 GCA_026777045.1 Hyperopisus bebe
CTGTTCTTTGCTTTATTCAGTAACAATGATCACAAAAATATTTCTTAAAGGGAAAAGTGTGCAATCTGTTGCCAAATAAAATATAACAAAGAAACCAGCCATAAAAAGATGATCGTACAGCCCAAAAAACTATTCTTAGTCAAAGCAAACAGCGCTGGGCCCCACACTGTAGATCAAAGGTGTTCCAAAATATGGGACATGATGTGATCAAAATATTATAATCTATAATGATATATCTTAAATTTGGCTGACCGATCTGCCAGTGCCGTACCCCCCTCCCCCGATCGGTGAATTTTTCTGACAGCACTTCCGCCCCCACCCTGATCTGTAAGTTTTACCATTGGCACCATATGGTCTGATTAGCATATTAGTATCTTCTTTCTCTATAGCTATACCCATGTCTGGTGAAAAATCGAATCGGTGTCTTACCCCCCCAATATCCAATCCAGCATTTTTTACTGTTATAAGCCCGATATTGATAGTGGGTATCAGATTGGTGCCACCTCCACACACAACATATGCACGACTCACACTCACTGACTCACACACACTCACAAACACCTGACCAGACATACATGTTCAAGCACAGATTCTTTATCACTGAATTCATTAATAATGCTGAAACACTTTTTGTTTAATGTATCAGATTCGTTTCTAATGCTATGTTCCTTTTTTCCACAGCAAACTTTTGCAATGCCACCAAAATGGAAGGTTTTACTTTTAACAAAACTGCTGTTGGATGGTTCAGTTACTCCAATGAGCTGTGCACCTCGAGTGAAGGCAGCAGTACGTTTATGCTCACATGCCGTCTGACGACCCTACAAGTAGATGCATGGGCCACTCATTTTGCTGAGATATCACTTTATGGGCCTGCATTGAATCAGAAGTATAACTTGTGACTGGAATATAGAAGAAGGTTAAAAATTAACTGGTGCCTTTGAGATGTTTTGTGGTGTATGTGGTCTACAGTATATTCCCTCAAGGATCAGGATGGGGTTTTCCTGTTTGCCTGCTGAGTTTGATCTCCTCTTTGTGCTAGCGGGGTCACCCAAGGCCACCACGCAATGCACCAGTGACAATGGGCAGCCTACGTTCCAGAGACCGCAGACCTTCAAATGTGGCACGAGCCTGGATGACCTCCAGCAGATGGTGAGTCTGCTCCGTCAGCTTGCTCCTGCAGCCCCTCCCTGTCACTAACCACACACCTTCCTGAAAGAAAAAGAGGGAATGGCATAAGAATGGTGAACCAGGCCACACGATGTTAGTCAGATGTCATGAAGTATGTTGACTTTAGCTAGAAACAAAGAGGCTGGCTTGCATGCAGATTTGCATGTAATTAGAAAATAATACCTAGCAATTTATTTACCCGCTGTTTTTTGCCTTCACAATGAAATGTGCTGCTTTTTGGGGTAATCTCTGATCACAGATTAACTCCACCAACGCAAGTACTATCGCCGTAAGCACTCAAATCCTGACATCCAAGCCCGAGACCCTCACCACTGAGAACATCACCATGGCAGCCAAAATCACCACAACACTCCTGCTTGGCAGCTCCTTGAAGGTAACACCATGTGGCATTCTCACGCTGCTAGGATACCAGAGTTCTGCCTCAGCACCATCTCCATTGCCATGGAAACAGAGATGACCAATTTGTTTAGTGCAGAAGAGCTTGCTGGCAATTAGAATGCAACATGCAGTGATTGATGCAGATTCTTAACTCCTCATAAAAGGCTGAAGCCAAGATGAAATGGTCAGTCGCACGTACAGTACACTGCCAAAAACTTAGACAGTTAAAGTCAATATTTAAAGCTGTTTATCCGGGTAGTAAGTGTATATTTGCACAGAAAAGAATAAAATTTAACAGAACATATGCAAATTAACAGTAACAGTAACAAGACTTTCTTCTGTTCTCCAAAAACTTACTGATATCTTGGTGGATGAATATAAGAACACAGCTTCAGTTCCCAAACTTCTCCATAGGGGAAGCCCAGCTATTACATGGAGTTTTAGCACCAGCTCAGTTAATTAATTTAATTAGTTAATAAAACCAACGAGACATGGATCAGCTATATGAGGTTATGCCAGTGGCTGAGTCAAGCAAACACATGGGTGTATTGGATGGTTGCTGCAAATACTGGGGTGATTTTAGCAGAAGTTTTGAAATGGCTACGCTGACACACTTTGACAGGCATGATAGCATAGTTAAGATCATTTAGAAATTATTTTTGCACAGCACTGTGTGTGTCACGGAGCTAGGCTCCTCCATTGGCCGCTTAATCGAAAGCCCACACAGATGGTAGCCAATGAAAAGCCCACTACAGCAAAGGGTCATTTCAAGACATTGAGAGATTCTACACTATGAAAGACATCAGCCTGAACTGAAACGGGTTGCATTTGCTCTTTCTCTCGTTCTCATTTGGTAGGAAGCCATTAACTTCACAGTGGTGACCATCAGCCAACTCCTGAAAGCCAGCAGATCTGAGTTCTCTTCCCAAACCAGCAATGTCACAGAGAGGTACGCCAGGTCCTCTCCACCCTCCTGACCACAAAGGACATTAGGACACATAACCAGAACACAAGGCAGGCTATGAGCCAGACAGCAGGACCCTAACCCTTTTACAGAATCTTGTGGTCTAAGCCTAAAAATTGCTTACCCATGACATTCACTGACATCAGTGAAGACAGCTTTGTTAGCTGACTTATAATGCAGAGGATATCATCTCCTTTCCTTTCCTCTCATGCACGAGGAATGTTGTGTTTCCCAATCTTTTCTGCACATGTTACGCATACTTTGTGAGGATACATGTTGAAAAAAAATGTTGTCACAAAGAAATACAACACAATCTAGAAGACTCAGGTTGGAAGTACATCCCCACAACGTAAATGGAAGCAGAATGGGTTTCCTATGTGTTGCGGAATAACTTACCTTACAAACTTTGTTTCTTGTGTGTGTGTCCTCATGTTCACTTTAGCCTGACTTCAGCACTGGAGAACTTCACCCTCACTGGAGGAGCCAGTAACTCTGAAGCAGTGGTCCAGCCCAACTTAGCAATAAAGTCCTTAAAAGTTAATGTGTCACATGGGGCCGCACAGGGGATCCAGTTCTCTGTCATACCCAGTACGTATGGTCCTTGGCTTTCAGCTACCACAGGATGTGTGTGTCTGGTGTGGAACATCAAGACCAGACAGGACTTAAAGGCTCATAGTCTGCTGGGAAATAGATGGTTTGAGTTGTGCACTCGGTATAGCAGTTGCTGTGTTTTTAAAAGTTTCTTTTCACGTAGTACATGACATATGTCCCCCAGCACTGGATTGGTGATGTACGATGTAACGATGTAGATTTCTTATTGCATTTTGGCTTATTTCCCAGGTACAACTCAGTCCTTTGTGTCTGACAGAATATACACCACCAGCGTACCACAGCTGACCATCAACAAGACAGCACCAATAGGAGTAAACATTTTTATCAAATTTCCACAAGGTATTCTTAGCAGAGGAATTCCAGTTGTAGGTGTCCAAGGTAGCATAGACCCAGTATAGAGTAAACCCAGATTCTTAGCTAACCGGTCAGGCTCATCTTAGTTTGGGCTAAGCATGCTTAATTCTGTAAGACACATGAATTTGCCCTTAGGTCAACATTTTGTGTCAATCTACCTGCAGATCGTGTCCTCAAATTGTAAAATGCTAACTCAAAAATTTGTGATGTATCTCTGTCACCATGGACAGAAAGAACTCAAGAGGCAATGAAGGTTGGCTTCGTCCTCTACCAGAATGATAAGTTTTTCCAGTCAAGGCGATTTGCAACACCCTTAGGGACCACGAGGAACGTGATCACTGGGAGTATCAGCAGTGACAGTGTTGGACTTCGGAAGACAGTGCCCGAATTCGTGGAACTGCTCTATCATCCACCCGTAAGTGTTGTCTTCACCTTAATTTGCTCTCTTGAACTTCCCGCAAACAGTAACATGATTAATAGCTTTACCACCAGTTTTTCCATGTTTGCATGAACTTGCACCTTTGTTCTGAGACTATCAATTTACATCCTGATTATTGTTTTTGAGCACCTCTGGTCTTTATCAGTAATGAATCAGATTAAAGTAACAGTCATTATGAAACCTTATGAGGCTGCATAAAGCTTCAGAAGCTTCTGGTGAGTAATGACTACGCACTGCACCGTGCTTCCCACGGGCTTCTGGTGAGTAATGACTACGCACTGCACCGTGCTTCCCACGGGCTTCTGGTGAGTAATGACTACACACTGCACCGTGTTTTTCACCCTGTATGCGTGTTGTTTCTTTTTTTCTGCCAGTCCATCCGCAATGCAACCCTCTACGACTTTGCCTGTGTGTTTTGGGACTACTCCCTCGGGGACTGGAGCACAGAGGGTTGCTTCAAGAGTAACAGGCTCAGTGAGAGTGATCTGGCCCGGGGCATGGTGGGCTGTGTCTGCAACCACACCACCAGCTTCTCTATGCTGCTGGTGAGCGCCCTCCCATGCCTCCCCCAAGCCCATCAGCCCCTAAAGGCGCTTTCTACCCAGGGTCCTAAAGGGAGTTAGTTGGGTGTCAAAGAGTCTACCCAAGTCTTACCCCCCCCCATATTATATTTACCACCACGCACATCTCCTGAGCCCCAATCTCCTCACTCAGATTCCAGGTTTTGACCTATTGGTGCTACAACCTGGGTTGCCCCCTTTTAACTTGGGAGACCTTGGTTCAGGTCTTGGTTCAGACCTTGGTTCAGGTCTTGCCAACAGACAGCACTACACTGTGGTCATCATGGGCGTAGAGGCATGTGGGTGGAGGGTTTCATCCTGGATAATCTGTGGGATGACCAAGTTCTCCGTGGTGGCTGTGTTTGCCTAGGACAATGTGGAGCATACAGATAACGCCACCAGGTTCTGGTGCATCATCACGGTTTGTCCCTGCATATCATTAATTTTGTTTATCTGCAGTCTTTCAGGAAAGATGTTAAATATTCAAAAGCAATGGATATAATCACCTTTGTTGGATGCTTTCTCTCAGTAATCGCCCTGAGTTTTACCATACTGCTCGAGCTCATCGTCAGGTAAAATCCTCCACCTTCACAGCTAATTAAATGGATTTGCACTGTCTACTGACTGTTTCTTACATGTAAATAATCATGGGGGGGGGCCCTGGTTGGCATATTTTTGCAAATGAAGATTCCATTCACACAAAGCTTGGGAGAAGTAACAGAGGTTCTGAAATTGGTGCTCTTATTTAAAGCAAAAGCCTGGGTTTAAACACTTCTGTATTATTATTGAATTATAGTTTGTAGACGTTATGCCTATATGCAAAGATTATGGCCTTGCAGTTTTAGTATGTTTGCCAGGAACCAAGAAGGGTAGCTACACAGATATAGGCAACAAAAGGAATGGAAATTCAAAACATCCAAATGACACAGGAATTCAAAGAAACTGGGCTTGACTGTCTTTTGCTTCATTCATAATTAGTCTTATGTTGCTTCTGGTTAGTCCACATCTTCTAGTTTATGGTGCTACCACTTCTTATAACTTCTAATTTACCTTCTGTTCACAGCAAGTCACGGAAGAGTAACACCACGATGATCCTAGTCAGCATATATAGCTCCCTGTTGTTGTTCAACCTGCTTTTCGTCTTCGGGGCCAACAAGTCCCCAGTGGGGGGCGCTGTGATGGCCGACCGCAGCGGGAATCACATGCTGGAGTCAGACCTCCACGTGGACAGCGACAGTGGCCCGTGCACGGCGGTGACGGCTCTGATGCACTTTTTCCTGCTGGCGACCTTCACCTGGAATGCACTGTATGCCATGCAGATGCTTCTGACCAACCTGAGAAGGACTCAGTTGAGCTCCCTCCAGCTGTCTCAGTCGCAGTTCACCGTGATTTCCTTGGCAGTTGGCTGGGGTGAGCGAGTTACAGCCTGTCATATCTAATTAACGACTCTGCATTTCTCAGTTTCACGTGGCTTATATACAGAGACAACGGGCTGCTGAGAACATAAGAACATAAGAAATTTACAAACGAGAGGAGGCCATTTGCGCCGTCAAGCTCGTTTCACTAATAGCTCAGAGTTGCTAGCTCTGATTTAAAGGAGCCCAGGGTTTTAGCTTGCACTACATGAACAGGAATTAGTATTCCATACTCTAACTACACGCTGTGTAAAGAAGTATTGTTAAATTTGGTAGCTATAGTCAACCTGGTGGTCATTTCCAAGATGCACACATATTAAATCCAAGAAGAGTCCGCACTGTTCACACCCAAGGCTAATCCCCAGCAGTGTCTTACTTGTCATCAAATTATGGGATGCGATGAATGCACAGGAGATCTCCATACTGCCCTGCAAAGACAAAACACAGTCATTAAGCTGACACCGAAACTGAGAAAGAGTTTTTTGACCTGTTATCTATATTTAATGGGTAGGTAAATGCTAGTGAACTTCTTCAAAAGATATTTTGCTACAAGATAAAACAAAGCGGAAGAGACTCAATCTCAGTCCTAAGTCTTTTGGGGGCGTAGCTCAGTGGAGTAATTCACTGTGCCTGTGATCAGCAGATCCATGTTGGAGCCCCAGCCTGAGCAGGGTGACACGTCCATGGGCCCTTGAGCATGGCCGAGCAAGGCCCCCAGGGTGGGGCACGTTAGCTGGCTCTGTGCTGTGACCCCCCAAGCTATGGAGAGCAAGACTGGGCAGGCAAAAGGACGATTCCAGTGTACCTGTGCAAATGGCTCATGAAGGACTTATCATTTATTTGGTAGAATATGCAGTTAGAACATTTTGTCTTTGTGGGGCAGCATAGTCTCGTAAAGATGGTACTGGTACTCATGAAGATGGTACTGGTACTCATGAAGATGATACTGGTATTCATGAAGATGGTACTGGACCACCGTGAACTTCGTCCAAATCCACATCCCAATCATGAATAAAAAGCAATTGTACAGGAAAAAATGATCAGAGCTCTGACATTGTCACGTATTCACGCATCTTTGTTTTGTATTCAGGTTTTCCACTGGTGTTGACGTCCTTTACACTTGCGGTTTCGTACAGAGTGGAGAATCCACTGAACTATCGCCAGCAAGAGTTGTGAGTGCACTGGCTCCAGTGTATGTGGATGTATAAACACACTTACATGAGGAGATGACCTTTCCCCAGACACGAACAAGGCTTTTAGCCTTCTGCCATGTCCTTTATAGATACCTCGTCTTTGTAGTTAAATATTTTCTAATGCGTCTGGAATTATAATCACAGCTGTAAATATATTATTGTTTGGCATAGATTCCTATCAGCGGACATGACATAGCAAGCATGAAAGGATATGCCTGTAGTGGACTGTGCATACCCCTGTCTAACTGCGGCCGTGACCCATGTGACCTGCTGTCTAATAGGCTGCAGCGGCCGACCCGTCAGGTGGTGTCCCTTTGTATGAAACAGTGTGCACCACCCCTGCCCCCCAGCACAGAACAGCTTCGGCGGGGATGTGGGGGGGGGGGGGGTTGCCGGTGGTGAAGCTTGCTCAGGGCTCCACATGAGCATCAACTGGCACTAGGTGCTTCAGAAGTGGACCTAAAGCTCCAAGCTCCTCCCATCGAAGTGTGTTAGACAGCAGGACAAGAAACCCGATCAGGCTAATCAAAAGCATAGGAACCTGTTCCCCTTCAGGTTATCAAAATCTGCATCCTTCTGACTACACTTGCGATTTAGCTGCTCCAGCGCTCTCTCACACGGCAGAAACACGTGGGGCTCATCTGCCAAGCTCACTCCCACCTACCGCCTGTTCCAGCTGCTGGTTGGCCACCATGGATGAAAATGGGAAGTTCGACCCACGTCGCACCCTGCTCTGGAGCTTCCTGGTGCCTGTGGCCGTGCTGCTCTTCTTCAACACCGTGGAGTTAGTTTACTTCACCATCACAGCAATGAGGCAGGCAAGGAGGGCAAGGAGGCGTAGCAAGAGCAAAACCAACAATAGCTGGTGAGTCATAACCCCATAGAATGAACCGGTACCGTCTTTTCCGGACCAACACACATGTGGAGGAAATGAGATGACTAAGGCTGCCTGAAGTCCCTCCTGCAATGTCAATCACAGCCTAAATCCATGAGTGTCGGCAAACACCAGCTCTGCCCATCAAAGCCCCATTTCTCCCACAATTAGAAGGGACTTCAATAGGCAGCCAATATATCAGACTTCGAGTGAAATGCTCTTCTATCTTCTTTCAAAGTGTTGGAGGTGTACAAACTGAACTACACTGTAAAAAAAAATCCCATTGTTTTTACGGAAAAAAGCTGGCAGCTCTTTATTAGTAGTCCTGAAAATGGTTACATCAGGCGGGCAACGAGTACCGAACCAGTTATACGCAGGAAACACGAGGTTGTCAGACGCTCAACTGTAAGATACACACACGGTGGGAGATTTATGTAAGCTAATCACACATGAGGATCAGACAGGGTATACATAAGACACAGGTAAACACACGCACAACAATAAGGAAATATAACCATTAACAATAACAATAACAATACAAGTTTACTATTTACAACTGCACACGGGGAATTCCCGGACATTTGCCCCGCCAGTGCTACAGTTTTTTTATCACCTCAGTGGAAAAATACCTTCTTATCAATTGAGCAGAGGTGTTGCCACGAGGTGAAGTTCTGACGGTAGCCCCAAAGGTACCGTCAAAAGCTGACTGACAAACCAGAAAATTCTCACTTGTGTGGCTATTTCTTGTTGGTTCGTAACGCACGAAGCAAAAAGCAAGTGTTGATATATCATTTAAAGTTTTACTGTTTCTCATCTGTAAAGCACAAAATATTAATTTGTAAAATGTAACACGGATTCTTTCAGTTTAAACAAACTTGACCTGATTAAAAAAATATTATTTTCACACGTCATGTTGTAATTTTAACTTTATTGTATTGGTTTTTATATTACAGTTTGTATGCATTTAAACAATAGCAATTTGTGAACTCTACCAAAAAAATATTTTTAAAAAACATATTTTTGCTGAAAAATTAACAGTTGTTTTTTGTTAAGTATTTTACAAAATATTAATGTCAAATATACGCTGCTCTGTTGTTTTTCCTCTTACTGTTTTTTTATGTCGTTATTTTACAGAATATCTCTGTTAATTTCATGGACATTTTTTACAGTGTAGAGCATGCTAAAAAAAGCTGGCCCAACCTCTGTATCGAGGCCTAGTAGATATTTCACGTCTGTGATGTTCTCCTCCAAAACCAGCACCCTGCTGAAGGAGGTCATCAGTAGCATCTCTCTGGCTGTGCTGCTTGGTCTCACCTGGTTGATAGGATACTTGCTGCTGGTGACCCATGATCCAGACGTTCACACAGTCCTCAGCATCATCTTCTGCGTTTTCAACACCACCCAGGTTTGTGCCAGATGCCACACTGTTCTTTGGGGAATCTTCGTTAGTCTTCAATGAACAGGAGCATGTAAAAAAATGCACATCTTTGGTGTTGATGAAAACAGGCCTTTGCGTATAGGAGAGTTTTTTATAACAGTGACCTAAATCATGGGTAAATCAAAGCTGGGGCCCAGAGCCCCAGGTCACAGTGCAGCCTCAATCGATGTCCCCAGTCCATGGGCAGCTCTGGGATTACGTCATCCCATAGATCCCACAGCTATGGCAGTTCTCCTTATTTAATGAGGTCCAGGGTTTAGACGCTACACTGATCTTGGCCCACTGTGGATTTTAGCACCCCAAGGCTCCTTCAGTTATCTTGGGGGCCCCAAAAGGCTCATGCCCAGGGGCCCAAGTATGCTGAATATCTTTATCAAGTCCTTTGGACGAGCGATAATGTATACCACTGTTATGTTGCGAATATGCTCACCAAACATTCTGGAGAATGAAACAGAAATTGTTCTTTTAAATTGTTCAAAAAAACTTCCCGTTTTGTTTAGTTACTGAGCGAGTGGTCACACGAATTAGGGGCCGTTTTTTCAGGTACCTGAGATGCAAAGCATCCTGTTGCCTTCCTTGTTCCACAGGGCATTCAGATTTTCCTCCTGATCCCAGACTGGGGAAGGATCACCACCTCGCTACGCTCCATGCCCACTCCGACCGTCTCTATCGGTCTGCATTCCAAGAAGTACAACGTCAGGGCTCAGCACGGCAAGGGACTCCCGGAGGTCTACAGGAAGATGGAGACCGACTTCACCTCCAACTTCCACATCTTGCCTCATTCCTCAGACTTGCCCAGAGAGACAGAAACATAGGAGTGATCAAAAACGTCATTTTCACATTTGGTATCACCACCAGGTCTGGTCTGGTTTCAACGTTTTTCTCTGCAGCGCCACTGGGTTTGGGAGTCAGACAGAGCAGCGTGGGGCCATAATCTGGCCACGTCCTTCTTATAAGTCCACCAGCCTTCCCAGGGGCAACGCATTTCCACAAGGGGACGCCGCCGTTACTGTGACCAAGTACCTGCTGAATATTAGCTAGATATCTGGGAGCACGGACACACGCAGGGCTTAGTCAGCTTTGCGGTCAGAACGATCCTGATGTAAAAACAACTTAACGCTTTTAATTCCCCCTTCATTTCTCTACTCAATGGATTGTACTGGAAAACTGAAAAGCGATTTTCCATGTGGTATCTACAAAGCCAGCGCTCTCGCCAAGAAAACTCGCAAGAGGTTTAAGAGAGCTTCACAATGTCAGACCTGCACAGACCTGGGGAAATGTCCACAAATTGGGTGGTACTGTTAGTCGAGATGACAGTTCCCCGTCCACCATCTCCAGCAAACTATTGAAATATCACTAATGAAAGTTCTCTTGGAAATTTGGTGAGGTATTTGTTTTACTATG
Organism: Hyperopisus bebe; assembly: GCA_026777045.1. Classification (NCBI taxonomy): domain Eukaryota; kingdom Metazoa; phylum Chordata; class Actinopteri; order Osteoglossiformes; family Mormyridae; genus Hyperopisus; species Hyperopisus bebe. Next base: position 1,444,717 of record JAODJW010000094.1, read on the forward strand.
TAAGCTATTTCCCAATTTTAAGTGAATACTTCTGTGTCGATATCCTGCGTGCTGTTAGCTCATGGGAAATGTGCTTAATAAAGCATTTGGCTAATAAATATGCTGCTACTGTCATTTTCTGAGTACAGCTGAAGCCAGCAGACTTTTTTACACACAAAGTGTAATTCGCTCTAATCTTTACAGGATGGGGCTCCCCAAGAATTGGGGTAACTGACAAAAAATGTAAAGTTTTTTATATTTTATATAGTTTTTATATGTGTTTGCCCAACTTCCAACCAATTATCCGCTCGGGCTGATGCAGTCTTATATACATTCTGTTTTAAAACTGAAGGCATCTAGTTCAATCAGTTTTGCCTTAAATAATATAAAATATCATGCAAAATCAGAACTAGTTTCAATTTGTCGTTCTATATTAGATTACCTAAGACGTACTCAGCTAAACAGGAAGATATGTATGGACAGAGAATCTTTATTGCCTTTCAAAAGCTACACTTTGAAACAAAATAAAAACATTTACAGTAAAAAAAAAAAAAAACGCAGCCGTAGGTAAACATGTTAAACGTCTTTAACTGGATGGTGGCTCATGTGACCTCACACCTGCAGGGCTGTGGTTTGGGTTCCTGCGTTCGGGCTGCATGTGTGCAGTTGGCATGCTCTCCTGGCTCCTCCATGCAGCCGATTTAATCTTACAATATCTGCTGAGGCTCTAAATGTTTTCTTTGCCAGCAGCTGAAAATGTCGGTAAACCTTGCTATCTAAGCTACCCCTGTGTTGAACTTTAGACTTTTTGACAACATAATTGCTGTCCACAATCAGCAGATTCATATTTACCTTTAGATAACCTTCACCTAGGTCCACATGACATCAGGGGTTCAGGCTGAAGAACCAAATGATATCTAAACGTTCTGTCTTTGTCATGATGTAAGAAAGAAGGAGACAATGAGCACGTCTTTGTTCATTTTTATATTGAATGTGAATGAGCTTCGGCACAGCAATCCTACATGGTGCAAATGGCAGAAACCTGCAAAGTAAAGCTAATTTTAAAGAAAAGCATGCAAGTATAATACTGTGAGATTTAAATGATGACCAGGCATGTAGACAGATGGCAAAATCACTCTATCGAGGGGGACCTGTCGGTAGGGTTACCCAATACTCCATTCAATTTATTTCAGGCTACAGACATTATATTATGACACATAGCTTTAATGTTTGACATGACGTTCTTTGGATGTTTTCGCAACGACAGTAAATGCTTGTGTGTCTGAAGAAAGTGGGATCTAAGGGGGTCCAGATGTTCTGTCACAGCTGGCGCAGAGAGACGTGGGACGGATCCTCCCAGCTGTCCAGTCGATGGCTGTGTCCGGCCTTGACTTCGAACCCCATGCCAAATGCCGGATGCACGGGCTCAGCGAACGCAGAGTGGAACGTATGCAGCAGCGTCACCGTGCTGGAGGCAATGCCGTAGAAGGACAGAGTGCCTCTGGACCAGTCCAGGTAGACCCCGACTCTTTCGGGCTTGGGGCTCGGTACAGCGATATCCAGAAACCTGCCGCCATGCCGGGCAGAGTAGCCAGCCTGGGAGCAGAACAAGCTCCAGGACTGCTCGTTGTAGCCCAGCTGGCTATCGTCACCTTTCCCCTTGCGGGCTATGCTTGCATAGGCCACGCCCACAGAAGTCCAGCAACCAGCCCACTCGACCTCCCAGTAGAACCTGGCCTCGGACAGATCCTGGGAGCACAGTACCTGCTCCAGGCGCTCAAACCTCTCTGGATGGCTGGGGTAGGACTGTTTGGAGTCCAGGGTCACCTTCTGATTCCCATCTGACAGAGAAAGTTGCTTATTGGCCGTGTTGGGATCCATTGTGAGCTGGCAAGCATCTGCAATATAGACTCAGTATCAATATCAAAGGGAACACAGTAAAGACTGGGGAAGGAGAGGGCTACAGGCCATAAGCCGCATAGGCGACCGGCAGGCCTGGTCAATCCCATAGGACGCATAAGAGACCGGCAGGCCTGGTCAATCCGATAGGACGCATAGGCGACCGGCAGGCCTGGTCAATCCGATAGGACGCATAGGCGACTGCCAGAGCCGGTCAATCCCATAGGACGCATAAGAGACCGGCAGGCCTGGTCAATTCGATAGGCCGCATAGGCGACCGGCAGGCCTGGTCAATTCGATAGGCCGCATAGGCGACCGGCAGGCCTGGTCAATCCGATAGGACGCATAGGCGACCGGCAGGCCTGGTCAATTCGATAGGCCGCATAGGCGACCGGCAGGTCTGGTCAATCCGATAGGCCGCATAGGCGACCGGCAGGCCTGGTCAATCCGATCGGCCGCATAGGTGGCCACCTACTATAGGACACCAACTTCTGAGAGGTGCCGACCTGCGAGCCAGTTTCACTTTGCTTTAGCCAGAACCGTTACTGGTCATGGTGGTGTATGGAAGTGAATATGTGTCATCACAAGTTGAATTTTATATGCTACTGAAATTCTAAAATTGAATATTTATGCATTGGAAATATGCATTGGAAATTCAATGCAAAAATACGAGGTTAAAAATACGAGTTATACATTCTAAGAAATTGAATCTGTGGCCGCTTACAGCACAACAGCAAAGCATTCTGGTCCTGACGTTTGTATCCCAGGCAGTTCCGAGGCGTTATCTGCCATTTCTCCCGAATATCACGTAAAGCAGTTATA
>JAODJW010000094.1:1447516-1458631 GCA_026777045.1 Hyperopisus bebe
ATGCATAAATATTCAATGTTAGAATTTCAGTGGCATATAAAATTCAAATTGTGATGACACAGATTTACTTCCATAGTGGTGTCTGAAGCAGTTACCAGCAGTTACTGATACCAGCAGTGGGTGGCTTATCTGTGATATTATGATTACATAACATAGGGTTAAGTAGTGGTTAAAGCAAATGTTTTATTCTGTCCAAATTTTCTGAGCAAACAATTTTCTGAGCTTATGAGTGTAAACAGAAACCAGCAATGCAAAAACGAAAAAGGTTTTGCCACTTTCCAAAACTTCTCTAGAGCAGTTTGTCCCAACACGATCCTCAGAGACCCACAGACAATCCACGTCTTTGTTCCCCCTTGCCAGCTCCCTGACAGACTGTGGGCTCCCAAGGATCGGAGAGAAAACGCTGCTCTAGAGGGTTAATGTACAACACTTACATTTCAGCAGCCCCGATTTGTTCCTGTTCTCTCCAGCATGGTCTGTGCTGCAGATAAACCAGATGGTCAGATGTTTACAGAGAGCCAGTCTCTCCGCCACAGTATCCTTCCTTCCCAGTTAATGACCATTCAATGCTCTCCCAGCACTAGCCTTGGGGTGCCACTGTTCATTTTGAAATATATCTCACTTTATACTTTTTTCTTTTTATCACTTTGTTCTGTCTGTGTCTTGTTGCTGTGTAACTGCTCAGTCTCAGGAGAAACACGTTCAGCAAAGGAATGAAAACTCAGCTGGTAGCTGATATAGGGGAAAAGTGTCAGGTGTATGATGGAATGATATAAAATTGTTATATAGTATTCAATACAAATACCATACTGGTATTATTAGCAGTAGCAGTGAAACGCCAATGGCCTTGGACTGGTTAAGTCGAATGGAAGACAGCTGGGGGTGTTATTAATGTTCCTGACTGAGGGGGGCGTCACGTCCACACTCTGCTTTTGCTTTTGGTTTGAACAGGTACACAGACTCACTTCAGGGTCTCCAGTTTACAGTTGGGGTTCCCCAGCAGAGCAGAGAGCAGCTTGACCCCTGAGTCTCCCAGGTGGTTGTAGCTCAGGTCCAGCTCCTGTAGGTGTGAGGGGTTTGACCTCAGAGCTGAAGCCAGAGTTGCACAGCCTGCCTCCGTAATGCAGCATCCTGATAGGCTGCGGAGAGGTGAAAACGGGGGCCCTGAGTACCGGTGCGAACAGGTGTTTCTTACAGTCATAGTAATGCTAATCCCTGGAAAGGGAAACCCCACCCCCAGGGCCTTGCCAACCCAAACTGCCTCCTGAAACCCCACCCCCAGGGCCTTGCCAACCCAAACTGCCTCCTGAAACCCCGCCCCCAGGGCCTTGCCAACCCAAACTGCCTCCCCCTTGTCTCTGTGAGTCTCACACTGACCAGAGCTTCTCCAGCCTGCACTGGATGCTCCCCAGCCCCACCGACAGAAGCTTCACGCCCTGATCCTGCAGATCATTGTCCCTCAGGTTCAGCCTCCTCAGCTTGGAGGCCATGCAGCTAATTGCTGAGCCCAAGGCCTCACAGCCTTTCATCGTAACTCCACATCTCTCGAGGCTGAGCAGAAATATGCAAAATGAAGCTTTAATTTCATTATCATTACTGTCATCATTACCATGGGTGGCGCATTGGGTCAATGCATAGGACTGCTACCTCATGCTGTCCAGAGACATACAGTCAGGCTAACTGGCTAATAGGCTAACTAAACTAGCCTGTGATGGACAGGTATGTAATGCAGGGTGTCCCCCAGCCTTGTGGCCTATGTTTCCTAGGACTGAATAATAAACTTGGCTTCTTTCGGGCAATAAAACATTGGAACCACCCCAGTACAGTTCACTGGACCTCCATGAAAAGACGGAGTTCTGACCTCAGTGTCTGCAGTTCACAGGCCTGGTTACTCAGCCCAGCTGAGAGCAGCTTCACTCCTGAATCCTGTAAGTCATTGTCATTCAGGTCCAGCTCTTTCAGTTTTGATGACTTTGAGCTAAAAACGTTCTTTAGTCCCTCACAGGTTTTCTCCGTGAGTTTACACCAATTCAACCTGAAGAAGAGGTTAATTTTGTCCGGAATCTACAACTGCAATCTCTGTAAAAAATTTTACTGATGGATACTGAAATTAACATGCAACATCACAAGTATTATAGAGTACAGTACTGAAATGTTGTATCTTATTAAATATACCTACAAAGACTTGACTGTGGGAACCCTTTAATATACCATGAAAATGTAATTATACTGTATCTATTCTTCTCACTCTGAAGCATCAGTCAAGGAAGCTTCATTCCCACCTCATTGTCTCCAGGGTGCATGGAGTCTTAGCCAGGGCTTCCAAGAGCTTCTCCATTCCCAGGTCCTGCAGGTCATTGGTGCTCAGATCCAGCTCTCTGAGATTCTGGGCTTTGGCCAGGGCTGAAGCAAGGCTGTCACAGCTCTTTCCAGTGAGGTTACACCCGTCAAGTCTGAGCAAGAAACAGAGTGTGGCTTGGAACATGGTAATGGTAATTCAAAACGAGCCAGTCACATTTTGTACCTGATTACCGGACAAATAAATCATTAATCTAAACATTTGCATAAACTTTTATATATTTCTATGAACATTTCCCTTTGAATAAACTGCTTTCAGTTTTTCTGTAAATGTAATAATTAATTCATAATGTAGGTGCTTATTCTGTTTTCTCTTGATTACTCGTATCTCCAGACCTCAGTATCTCCAGTTTACAGTCAGGGGTTTCTAGGCCAGCAGAGAGCAGCTTCACTCCAGAGTCCTGTAAGTCATTCTGGCTCAGAATCAGCTGTCTCAGGTCAGAACTGAGGGCCGGACCCAGTGATGCACAGCAGACCCTGGTGAGGCTGCAGTTGTCCATCCTGAAAAGAAACCACAATGCCCCAACGTACCAGTTACGTATGATGTCATCGAGGTGGAGTATCAATGCGAGTCACATCATGGGAAGCGCTCTGGCACTTACAGAGCCACTTTGGAGAATTTGATGACAGGCAGCAGTCTCAGTAGCCCCTCATCTGACTTGACATACTTCTTTAGGTCAAACTCCTCTAGCACGTTTTCAGACATCAACAGGATGTAAGCTAGTGCCGACCAATGTGCAGGCGAGAGGGATGCCTCCTTTCCTTCAAGACTGCCTGCATTTAGGTAGGACTGGACCTCCTGGACCAGAGAAGTGTCATCCAGCTCGATGAGACAATGGAACAGGTTGATGCTGCTCTCCGGGGAAGGGTTTTTCTTGATCTTCCCCTTGATATACTTGATTGTTTCCTCAAGGCTATCTGCGTTGCTAGTAGTTTCTCTCAGGAGGTTTCTGAGGAGGCTTGCTGACTCCTTGGAGTTCCTGGAGATGCCTAAGAGGAACCGAAGGAACAGGTCCAGCTCCCCATTCTTATATTGCAATGCCTTGTCCACTGCTCCTTTGTGCAAGTCAAATAATGAGCTTTTTTTGAATAGCTTGGAAATCTTTTTACCTATTTTTTGCTTTTCATAGAGGTTTGTTTTGTCATTTTTGTACTTCAGGAACACATAGAGGGCGGCAAAATACTCCTGGATGCTTAGATGTATGAAGCTGAACACTTTCCCTCGTGTGATCTCTGAATCCTTGAAGATTTCTGTGCATATGCCAGAGTATACTGATGCTTCACTAACATCAATGCCACAGTTTGTCAGGTCCTCTTCATAAAAAGTGAGGTTTCCTTTCTCTAGGTGGTCGAAAGCCAGCTTCCCTAACTTTAGAATGATCTCTTTTTCTTTGTCAGACTGTGTCTTCGCCTCAGGACTGGCACTTCCTACATATTTCTGATTCTTCATGTTAGTCAGGATTAGCAAAAAACTTGTGTACATCTGAGTGAGGGTTTTAGGGCCAGTCAAGTCCCTTTGATCTCCTCCATCCAACAGCTTCTCAAGGACAGTAGCTGAAATCCAACAGAAGACTGGTATGTGACACATGATGTAGAGGCTCCTTGTTGACTTTACATATGTAACAATTCTTCTACATAAGGCCTCATTGTGGCTGAACCTCTTCTTGAAGTACTCTTCCTTCTGTGGATCTTTAAAGCCTTTCACATCTGTCACCCGATGGACATGCTCTGGAGGGATCTGGCTGGTAGCTGCAGGTCTGGAAGTAATCCAGAGGAGAGCAGAAGGAAGGAGGTTTCCCTTGATGAGATTTATCAGCAACACATCAAGTGAGGTTGGATCCGCTACATCTGACCACTTTTTCACCTGGAAATTGAGCTCAATCCTACTTTCATCAAGACCATCAAAGATGAACAAAACTTTCCTGTTCCCCAAGAGGACATTTCCATACGATTCCAACTCGGGGTGGAAATAATAAATCAGTTTCAGCAAGCTGAATGGTTCACTTTTGATCGAATTGAGCTCACGGAAAGGAAGAATGAAAGTGAAATACAGATCCTGGTTTAACTTTCCTTCTGCCCAATCAAGGATGAACTTCTGCACAGAGACTGTTTTCCCAATGCCTGCTATACCCTTGGTCATCACTGTCTTGATTTGTTTCTTCTGCCCAGGTAAGGGTTTGAAGATGTCGGTGCACAGCACAGCAATTTCTGGGGCAGCCTGCTTCTTGGTGGCCCGCTCTACCTGCCGTACCTCATGCTCGCTGTTAATCCCTTCGCATTCGCCCTCAGTCACATAGACATCTGTATAGATGTCGTTGAGAAGAGTTTTGTTACCCTGCTTGGCCACACCCTCAGATATCTCCCTGTACTTTGCGATCAAACTGGATTTTAGATCGTTCTGTGCTGCCTTCATGGATTTCTCTGAGGAATAAAAAAGTCAAAAATGACATGAAGGCCACATACAAAAATGAAGTACAGGATGAATTATATGAGCAGCACCTCTAGTGTTTAGTAACAGCATTGCAGCCATGAAAAACTGGCAAATTAGATTCACTTTTCAAATTACAGTTAACATCGGGAAAAGCCCCATTCTCAAATGTGATTTTCCATTTACCCATTGTATTATATGGTGCTAACAGCTATCAAGGTGAAGCATGATTTGTTGTGAACAGTGTTCCTTATCACACAGCTTCACTGTGCAAAGAAGCAGTGAAATATATGATCTCTGTCATTTTACAAAGACAGCGGTGGTGCCGCATCAGTGGGGGTGTGGGAGTTACGGTATATTGTAGTTGCTCTTTCTAATGTTCTGAATCATACAATCTGGCATTTTTTGTGCCAGTGACCCACTCACCTAGGTCAGCAGGTAAGTCTAATCCTGTGCCTGTAATGGGGAAGGAAAAAAGACAGTGTAATGTTAAACCTGGAAAAGGGGGGATTGCTGTGTGCCAAGGTCTTCTATCATTTTATGAATGAATGAATGAATGAATGAAGTTGCTTTACAGAATCAATGAGGAGCCACTTCAGCCATGACCATTGTGCTGCTTTTATTCTGTCATTCTATGTATTTAGCATAAGCGTTTCTCCAAAGCGATGGACATATGAGGAAAGCTTGGCCAACATGCTGGCATCTTCTCCTAGTTTACAAATAACAATAAAAATGAATGTTCTGAGATTTTGCTTTCCTTGTATTCCACAAATAGTGTGGCAATGTTCCCATAGTAACATTTGTGAATTATTTCGAGTGAACTTAGGTCATCAAAATAATTGATTAATCAAATTGAATCATGATGGTTAAACGTATAGTGCAAACTGATCTTATTGACAGACCGATGAAAGCAAATTCGTTTAAAAGCATTTATCATGACAGACAGTTGTAAAAATCAAAAGAATATACTTTGTTTGCGTGCTTTCTCCAGACGGCTGGCGAGCTCCATCTGGCTCATTTTCTTCAGGATGTGTATGGTGACCTCCAGCGCCCCCTGCCTGCCATAGCTCTCCACCATCCGCGTCACGATGTCAGTTGAGCTCGCATTTTCCAGCTGGCTTTTGGGGATGTGCTTGAAGCCTTCCAGGAGGTTCTTGTGGGAAAGGTAGAATCTGAACTGCTTCAGCTCATCCTTGACCAGATCCTCCAGGGTGGAGAAAAGCTGGGAAGCGATGTCTGCCATTGTTTCAGCTGTAAAAGCATAATACTTTGTTATTAAAAAAAAATAATAATAAAAAAATAACGAAAACTTTACGAGACAAGAAGCTAGGAAAACAAATAAAACAGGTTTGTTACAAAACAATGGTTAGCAAAGACAGATCTGTTGTAATAATAAAAATAAAAAGGGCAGAATATTGGCAGTACCCTAAAAAGTCTGTTGATAGGCTTATCAGTTAGTATACTCACATGAACATGAGATAACATACTCCTTGTGTTCATATCAGGTTACGAAGAACCAGATACTTTTGAATCAAAAGTTCAGTAATCCTTCATGATTGCGCTATATTTATTAAGGTTATAAGGATACACCAAAAATCAGTCCAAAGTCCTTTTTAAGCATAGTAGAACAAGTACATTTTGCTGCCACATTTTTCAAAACCTTGGTCAGACATATTTTTCAAAGGATGTATGAACCATGTATGTGTAATAAACAATATGCATGTGTAATAAACACCATGTATGTGTAATAAACACTATGTATGTGTAATAAACACTGGGTATGTGTAATAAACATTATGAATGTGAAATAAACACTATGTATTTGTAATAAACCCTAGGCATGTTTAATAAATGCTATGTATGTGTAATAAACATTATGTATGTGTAATAAACAATATTTATGTGTAATAAACACTATTTATGTGTAATAAATACTTTGTAATAAACACTAGATATGTCTAATAAGTGCTATGTATGTCAAATAAACAGTAGGTATAAGCACCGTTTTTGCTGACTGGATAAAGTGGTGCAGTGGTGGCTTAATGGTTAGTGAAGTGCACTTATAAGTGAAAGATTGCAGGTTCAAATCCAATCCTGAGCAAGGTACTGCTCCCTGGGTGCTGAATTAGCTGCCCCCTGCTATGTCACGAAAGTAATATATGGGTTAAAAGCAGAGGACCCATTTTGTTGTTGTGCTGTGGTGTGTCAACAATGACAAATAGTCACTAAAAAAAAAAAAAGTAAAATGTATGGCTAAATTCAAAGGGCAGGTGCTACTGTTACAGCTGTAACATATACACACACAATCATATTCTGTGGACAGAGATGCCAAATAACTCCAGACATACAGTATATAAAATCCAAAACTCTAGCACATTTCCTGTTTCAGCCAGGGTCAGTGTTTCCCTTCCCCATTTGGCCAGGTGTTGCTGGTCATCCCGTTCTTCATGTTAGTCTTTGTTCTCCTCTGTTACCTGTCGGGCCATGTGGCTCAATGTATTAAGCATGCAGTTGCCTGTGATCCTTGTCCTGTGTTTAAATCCTGCCTCCTCTGTTTTTGTATGTTGCTCCCTAGTGTTTCATTTGAGTTTTTCTAGTTCTTGTATCTGCTGATTTTGTATTTGGTTTTGTTCCTTGTGCCCCTGCTTGTTTCTTTACCTGTCTGTAATTCCCCAGTGTTAGTTTCTGTTTCCTTGGTTAGTTTCCATGTTTTTAGTTCCTTTGAGTTTATTAGTTTCATCTGTTCCCCATTTTCCTGGTCTCTCTTAATTAGCCTCACCTGTCCTGTGTTAGTCTCATTACCCCTTAGTATTTTAGTCCCAGCTTCTGTTCAGTTCCCCAGTGGTTCATTGTTTGATTTGTATTGAGATGTTACCTGGGGGGTATTCCATGAAATTAGCTAAAAAAGGCAGACTTTCCCTTAAGCCTGCTTCATGGAATACCCCCCTGCCCTGTTTTAGTAGTTGGTCTTTGTTTACTTTTGACCCCTTGTTGTCCTTTGGTTTGTTGTGTTTATAGTGTTTTCTGTTTTGTTAAATAAACCCCGTTTCTTATCTTTGAGCCACCAGTGGGTCGTCCACCTTTTTTTGCCTGCACCATTCCATGTTCTCGCACCCGAACCGCCCGGATCCATGACAACTATATAAGTATTTTAAATGTTTAGCATTTATTTAATCACATCTTCTGTTAATCATTTCTTTTATGTATGTTTTATATATATTCCTGCAATGTCCACCTGTACAGTGCCTACTCATATGCCTACTTTGATGTTTTGTAAGTACCTTTGTCTTGTTTTGTGCGGTTTAATTTCGTCAGATATTCAAATAAGAATTCCAAAGTACTGATGACCAAAAGGCAAATAATGATTTCAAATTTTCATCACAGCCTTTTCAAAATGATTGCCTCAAAATACTTAATGGTATGTCCTATACAAAAGAATAATGTTATGTCTTAGTTTGAAAATGTTCACAATAGAACATTACCCTGAAAAGATATCCCAAGTGTTTAATTCCATGTTTTACTGGGAATTTTAATAATATACCAGGATATATCACTCAAGTTCTGGTTCACTGTGAAGTTTTATGAAAGCATTGCAATCAATTATCTTAAACATCTGGTATTTATACATAACTGCATCCACAGCACAGTGTTTTGTATTTATCAGGTAATTTTATGACGACTTACCAGTAAGATTGCAGTCCCCGTTAGAGCGGATCAGTCTTGGATTGAGCTTGCTTTCGTAAACCTCAGTGACTCCTAGTTAAATCGCAAGCAGACACAATCTGTTAGCAGCCTCATCTAAATACACAAGGGACCGATGTTTATGAGGTGCTAGCTTGGTGTATGATTCACAGCAGCAACAACTTTACAGTATATGCTGTCATAAGTTAGTAATAAGTTACTTATTCTTTCATACAGACGGCTGAGGGCAGATTCTGTATTCGAATACCAAGTGACTGGAGGTTAGGTTTGTCTGGTTTGTGCGCATTTATTGGGATTTGAGGTCCTCTCGCCATTTTATGCCAGTCCCAGGGGGGCGGGGTAGCTTGTTAACGATGACGTGGTGGCACATTGTGAGTGCCAGGGAGGAGAAATGGCAGGATTCCATGAGGAGGAACCAAGGCTTGGTCTCCCTTTTCAGGGGCCCTAAGCAGACCCTTAGCCAGAAATGAGTTTTGGGGGGTGGGTCCTTCCTCGTTAGATCTCATCAAACGGGGGGGCATTTCCTCATGCTTAGAGCCGGCCCCAGGAGTAACTGAAAGACACTGTTAAAAACTTCTTTCATTTCCCTTTTAAAAGGACCCGGATTTCACTTAAGCACTGAGTTTTTGCTGTGTGCTGATTGGTCAGTCTCCTATAATAATGCATGTGTCACTACTGTTAACATGAAACAACTGTATGAGTCTTTCAGTCACTTAAGGAAACAAACCAGTTAAAGTACAAGAAGAACTGAACTAATCAGCCAAACACAGGAGTTCTCCAGTTTTAAAGTAGTTTGTAAAACCTGTGTCCCCCCTGAAATGGATTATCTGGGCACACTGTTATAATGGCTGGAAGAGATGCAGGAGACATCAGTGACAGATTGTGAGGTGAAGATCTGGCAGATGAGCAGTGGGGTAGACTGCAGGCCAAAGACACCATGACAAACGTCGCAATCATGAGACAGGGCCCCTAGAAAAACCGCTCAGCAAAACAAAAATTCGCAACAGAAGCACAAGCCAGGCTACAAGATCCCGGCTACGTGTGGAGCGAGTTCACTGTGTACCACTGTGTGGCTTCCTCCTGCAGTCCAAAGACGTGCAGATAGGTGGAATGGAGTCTTTAAACTGGCCTTGGTGTACAAATGTGCTCCCTGGGATGGACTCAAATCTTGTTTCCCAGCCCTGTGTCGTTTGCTGCCTGGGATGGACTCCAGGCCCGTCAGAACCCTGACGTACATAAGCATTTGGATGGTAGATGGACGGGTTTCATTTACTGCGGTATCTGTAGGCAGATGGTCACTATGGAAAAGCTTTTCCTCCCACTGGCAGCTGGGAATTAGCTGTGCGCAGTGCAGTCTGGAGCTGTGAAAAAATGTGAGAAGATGGACATTTCGGAGCTAAACAGAGTCATCGGATGCTGCAGGAGGCTGTAGATCTGTGAGGGAGGGAGTCAGGTGACAGACAAGCCCCAGAAAAGCTGGTGCAGTGGCTCAGTCAGTAGCACTGCCAGTGGATTCAATCCCGCGTCTTTCTGCATGTGGAGCTTCTCCCAAAAACTGCAACTGACCTTCTACACAAACTTGGACTTGTAAACCCTCACCTCACTCAGACCTCCCAGTTATGAACATGTGATACAGCTTTCAGATTAAACTATCAAGGATTAGTAAGTCACATGATTTGGAGGAAAAGGACGGGGCAGAAGGTTTCGTGCTACACGGCAGATTAAATGCACTGCTGCTTCTGTACTGTGCAGCAGGGGGCAGTATGTCAGAGGCAAGGGTAAGCCTCCTTTTAGATGATACAGCAGCTGCAGTTACTTGGCTTGATAAACACTTGACACACTGATAAACATACTTCACAATCATGACAAAAGCCTGATATAAATCCATGATAGTGACATTGTACTGTTGAGTAAGAGAAAATTGACGTCGGGTAAATATGAAGAGTCCCTGGTTGCACAGCAGTGGGCTTTGGTTGGTGGGTCCCTCCTTACATTAGCTTTTACCAAGATTTTACAAATGTACAATGGCGCCTCCATGTGGAAGAAATTTAATTGCTATTGATTTACAAGTGAAATGCATTAATGCCAAGAACTGCCAATTTGAACAAATGCCTGTATATTTACATTTATCTGACATGTATTCATGCAAAACAACTTACCACAGAGAGAAAGGTTTCAATATTTGTGGCTCCCTGGAAGCTGAAGCTACAACCTTTGTGTTGACGGCACAATGCTCTGCGTGGGTGGAAGCTAGATATAACCAGCAATGACCGTCTAAATTCCAGTAGTCTTTCTAAATGGACTGACAATAATAATAATTAACATTTGAGTCATTTTGATGATCAGGGACTCCAGGTTTTACTTTGGAATTCAAGTAATCAGAATGGAATCAGAGTGTTGGCAGGGTCACTCTTCCAAGAGCGTCGGTAGCTGGGAAGGTCAGACCAACACGGGCATGAGGAAACACAGGGAGAGTGCCAGGGCAGAGGGGCTGACGGAGCATTGGACAGGCAAAGGTGAGCAAGGAACAGGAGAGGCAGAAGACACTCGGTAACCTCCTGAGACCCCACCCATTCATTTATGTCCATTGTAGTGGACATTTTATTTTTGCATCTATCTTTTCACTG
>JAODJW010000094.1:1474547-1491870 GCA_026777045.1 Hyperopisus bebe
CCGCGGGGGGGTGGGGGGGGTGGGGGGGGGCGTGTCTATCTGACTCGCCCAGCTGTGCTTCTCTCACAGGTACACAGGGGCGAGTCCAGCACCTCCTCCTGGCTCTCACTACACCTCCCCGTCTGAAAACATGTGGAACACAGCGGGGGCCTACAGCGTAAACCAGGGCATGGCTGTCTCGGGTAAACGCGGTCAGCCCTGCCTCCACCCCCCCTTTGGTCACCCCTCCCCATCACTGACCCCCTTCCTCCATCTTACCCCCAGGGATGCCTGCGGCCTATGACCTGAGCACCGTCATCGGCAGTGGCTCCTCGGTGTCACATAACAACCTGATTCCTCTGGGTAGGGACCGACTGGCCGGGCCGTGGGCTGGGTGGGTGAGGCTCGCATGCTGGCGTCACCAGGGCTGCTCTCTCAGGCTGGATACCGAAGGGGTGGAGTTTACAGATGGGCCGGGGCCTGGTCTTCCTGTCGCCGTACTGTGACCCTGTTGACCTTTTCTCCGCTCACCCTCTCTCTATCCAGTCAATGCGGGGATTGTGAACCACACCCACTCCAGAATGGGCTCCATCATGAGCACGGGCATCGTCCAAGGTATGGCGCCCCCCTAGGGCTGTGGGTCGCCAGCATGCGGGGTGCTTTAAATCCTGGTTGTCCTGTTCCGAGTGTGAGACGACCCACTGTTGTGTGTGTCACCTTTTCAGGAAGCTCAGCTGGCCAATCAGGACCAAGCAGCAGCAGCAGCACCAGCCCCCACTACCCAGTGAACACCCAGCTGACCATGGGCGGCCCACCCCTCTCCATGGCCTCTCCCATGGCCATCCCCAGCAGCACCATGCACTATGGCAGTTAGGGCCCCCCCAGCCTGCCCAAGGTGCATACCCCCACCCCCACCCCTCCCTCTCCCAACCAGAGGAAAACCAAAACTGGCGCCTTTCAAAAAGAGCCCTTTTTTTTGGGTCATCTCAGCGGTATTCTGCACCTTTGCACCCCCACTCCAGGCTCCTTTCTCCACAACTTCCCATCAGTTTCAACAGTGTCTCCCCCCCCCCGCAAGGCCCACCTGACCTGGCATGATTCAGTCGCCCGTTGGCAGCCCATATGCTGAAGGACAGAGAGACTGTTGCACCGGATGCGATACTCGTTATTCCCAGGATACTCATACGTGTGACTCCCAGACTTGACTGTGCCGCTCCATTCGGTGAGGTTGCTTTCACCCCTGAACCCATCACAGTGACCTAGCTGTCCATCTCTCTGGAGTGTTACTCTGCCTGTGGTGTTTGGTGAGGCTCCTCCCACTTTGGTCATGTGGCCTCTGCCGGGAAGCAATCCTTCCGCTCGCCTCAGAACTTTGCGTAAGCAAAGTGTTTCTGCACGGTGATCTGTGGGTCAGTCGACTTGGAGGACCGGGAGACCGTGGTTCTGCTGCACAATGATCCATTTTTTTGTGTGTGTGTTTTTTGCTACGCTGAGCTTCCCGCTAGTCTAGCAGGTGATACTCATCTAAACATGCACCTCTCCACCTGTAGACTTCCAGCATTTTCTAACTGAACCCACCCCCCCATACTGCTTAGGTGGATGATGTGGGCAGGTTGTGAGACAAGCGCTGGGCCCCTCCCCCTTTCTGTGCGTTTGAGGAATGAACCCCAAAGAGGTCTGTTGGGGGTGGGGGGAGTGTAGAGCATGGCCTGAGCCTCAGACTTTGGAGCGATGCTGGTTGGCTCAGCTGTGCCATCCTCCCTATCCTACGTTCTGAGACCAACAGGCCGCTGTGTGTACCTTTCGTTCCCCCCCCCTCCCCCAAAGGCAGTATTTGTTGCCTCAGCTGTGAACAGAGAAACAAGCAGGTCTCTTGTTTGCTTTCAGTCATGGGTCATGGACTGTTAATCTGATTTTGAAACTTCTAAGGAGGAACTTAGTGTCTTGTCTAGTTTGTAGAGTTTTACCTTTCCCCCACCCCCTTTCACATAAAAGACAAACAAAAACGACAAAAAGAGCAGATTAAACTGTGGAGAAGGCCTTGTAATTTAATCTGTATTGGTGGCGATTTCCTGGTGTTTCTGTGGCTGCGGGGAGCTTCCTGAACGTAGCCTAGCCACCGCTAGCCGGCGCCGGCCTGCCATCTCCAGGCCTGCCATCAATTGGCCTGCCATCTCCAGGCCTGCCATCAATTGGCCTGCCATCTCCAGGCCTGCCATCAATTGGCCTGCCATCTCCAGCCCTGCCATCAATTGGCCTGCCATCTCCAGCCCTGCCATCAATTGGCCTGCCATCAATTGGCCTGCCTTTGCCAGGCCTGCCATTAATTGGCTGCCATCAGTTAGCCTGCCATCGCCTTGTTTCTTTTGCAGTCCAAAAAAAGAATTTTTGTTTTCGGTGATCGAAAAGTGCCAGTGGCCCCCAGGGGCCTTTAACCAGAGGGCTTCTGGCTACAGATCCTGGGAGCTGGAGATTCCTTATTCCTTAATTACATAATTTCTTCATAATGTTCTTCCTTAAACAGTTTTATGTGCTGTTTTTTAAATCTGATTTTAGAGTCACTGTGAAATATTACACTTCACAGCTCCAGCCTAAGGCAAGCAAACCTCTCCCTGCCAGTTTATCACCTCATCAGGAACGGCACCAGCTGTGCCCACTCAAGAGGGGGGCTGCAGTCATCTGTGTGCCCATAATCCTTGGTGCCCCTCCCCCACAAAGCTGGTATGCTGCCAGAGCGTGCTTGTATTGTTTTATTAAGTAACTGTCCTCCATGTTTGACTCTGGTGGTCTACGGCTATCAGTACCAGGGAACACAGTCCCCTCAGCGTGGTCATCAGTCTTCACCGGTTGACTGGCAGGTAAGTGAGTTGTACTAGCAAGGTCTCTCACCACATGCATCCAAGTTTACAGAAGTCAAAGCGAGATGGTGGAGGAGATCCACCCCAGACTTTGCTGCTAGTGCGAGGACATGGAAAATTCCTGGCTTAAATCCAAAGTGGCATCTTACATGAAGGGTTAGGGTCAGCAATAACTTCTACAGCACGAGTAGATGTGCAGGGCCGTAGATTTATTGAAATCGCATCCGCCTTCATCAATAGCATCCAGCCTCTTACCCCAGCCAGTGTTGTGGGGGTCTGTTACCCTTAGTGCAGAGATATTTCATATCCATACAATAATATTGCGAACGTCTGAGACTTGAGGGCCAGTGTTTGGATAGAAACCCAGGAGGATAAGTGAGAATGTGCTAGAGCGTGGTGGGAGGCTCGAACAGCAGAGTCATAGCTGTCAGTGCGTCGGTTGTGGGGCTGGCAAGGTCAGCCAGCTAGACTAGACAACAGGCGGCCAAGTCATTTATTTATAAAGCACATTTAAAATCGGCAAGCGCTCACCAAAGTGCTGTGCAACTTAGTCAATGGACACTATTCAAAAAAATCCTGACCTAAAATATAGAAAAACAAATCAAATGGCCAGCACTGTGCATAGAAATCTAACAATAACGTTTGTCCAACACTAATATTCAAGATGCCAATGAGTAAAAAGTCTTTAATCTGGATTTTAAGACCGATGGATGGAGCTGATATAATGTGAAATAGAAGATTATTCCAAAGGGTTGGAGCGGTGACTGCAAAGACACGGTCACCCTTAGACTATGGGACTGACAGCAGTAACTAGTAAGCATATCTAAAGGAAGCATATCTAACGTGACGAGAAATGGTTCTAATATTGATACCTGAGGAACCCCACACTCAACTAACACACAATGAGAATTAATGTCCAATATTAAGTCGGTTCTGTGGCCAAGTGGCTAAATAAGATTTCAACAGTTTAAAACTGCTTTGGATGCCAACCATTTACTCTGAATGCTGCATTAGCATGATCAATGGTATCAAAGGCAGCACTAAGGTATAAAAGTACTAAAATAGCACAATTCCCTAAATCGGGTGTAAAACAGAAGGTCATTCCATGCTGTGAATTGCCCACAACCCAGATTGGACCTTCTCCAGCACTTCATTCTTAAATTAACAGTCGTATTGACTATTTTCTCAAATACTTTGGAACAAATGGCAGCTTTGAGATGGGTCTGTAATTAGTAACCTTAAGATCCAGATTCTGCTTCTTAGTAAGTGGCTGAATCACCACTTGTTCCTGAGAAGCAGGCACGGTACCACAGGCTAGATTGGACACCGCATTGATTAAGAATGCTAATGAACTTTGCTGAAAAGTATTAACAACAAGGCAGGTGGTGAGGGGAGATGGATCAGGACCAGATGGGTGAGGAAGCTTCGAGATAAAAGCTAGGTGGAGGTTTGAATACCTAGTTAGTTGTATTGAACAGAACCTTTGGCCTTTTTTCTGAAAAAATATCTGAAAAATATGTAGCTTTAGCTTCTCCAGTCACTTTATGAGAAGTTGCCAAATTAGATTCATTCAAGTCATCCTGTCCATGCTCTGCTTTTCTACATGACCACCTGACCTCCATGACACAGTCCTGCAACTAAGGCTGGGATTTAGGTTTGGCCCTCAATCTTCAAAAGTGCTACCTACAACCCAGGGGGGCAGCGGGAAGCCATCTTCCCTGCGTCGGGGCCGTGACCTTCACCGGGCCCCCGCTGGCACGCGGACGTTACCCTGCGTCGGGGCCGTGGCCTTCACCGGGCCCCCGCTGGCACGCGGACGTTACCCTGCGTCGGGGCCGTGGCCTTCACGAGGCCGGCACTGCCGTTTGGACCTTACCCTGTGTTTTGAAATGGATTAAAATGACAGTAAGTAGGTCACTCTCGAACCCTAATCTCCAAATCTAATACACAAGCAGGAATGTGAAGCGGTCGTGTGCCATTTCAGTCCCGTGTTTCTCTTTGAAGAGATATTCAGGGACAGTGACGGATGGGAAGAATTTCAGTGTGGTCAGTTCTATAATGAGCACAACACTCTGTTAGAGCCTGTTGGTGACCAGGGGCCCAGACACTGCTTAAGTACTTAAAATAGAAGTAGGTAGAATGGAAGGTCACCACAACCAACGACAAATAAAAACCCAAGAAATGCATCATTAACAGACTTTCATTTTAATACATGTTGCATTAAAGTTAAGGGAACAACAAGAAAATAACTTTGGCATAGCTATGGATATGGGTTCAGTTCCCGATCTCATTACATCTACTGCCACATTCTTACTCAACACTTAGAAAGACCACCTTTGTTCAAGGCCGTTCAACAAGAGCATCACATATCTGATATACATCACAGATGCGTAGAATTACTGTAGCATGAAGTCGTAAATGATCCTTGCCTACTCCGATCACCTCCTGGTCAGCTTTCCCTGGGAGCACTGGTCAGTGCCACCGTTACGTTGGAGGAAGAGTGGAGCAATAGGGAGGTGGGCCTTCCTGTGCCGACTGCTGTCTGAAAGAAGTAAAGCTGGAAGGGGAGAGATTAGTTATGAGAATAAGAGCAAAACTTCGGTCTTACTCTAAAGAGAAGTAAGGAGCATGGGCTGTTTGCAGCGTGTTGCTGCACCCACCACACGACGAAGCACCCTAGGGATGAGACCTGAGGGCAGCCGTGCAGCGGGTGATACCTCAACACCACACTAGTTCGAATGCAACAGTTCCCAGTGGCTGGAGTGCCAGTCCTGCCACCAACCAACAAGTTTTCCCTGCAAGTAGGAGGACCTCCTTGCAGGGACGGATGTAGATTAACATCATACCCAAGATGAAGTAATTGCAGGTTAGGGGCCTTGCTCAAGGACCCAACAGAGTAGGATCACTCCTGGCATTCATGGGATTAGAACCAGCAACCCTCCGAATACCGGCACAGATCCCCAGCTTGAGAGCCACCACTCCACTCTTTAAAAAAAGAAATCCAACCAAATTCCAGTCTGAGCTTTACCTTACATCCAATGGTGAACAAAGCATGCAGCAGCACAACGGTCACTAAGGTAGTGATGGTAACAGTCTTGGTGTCTTCACGGACCATAGGCCAAAAGGTGGTGACCAGCACAGATCCAGAGGTCGCCATGGTGACCAGGATTAACAGCCAAGAAAGCCATTCCAAGGGGATGGTCCACAACATCTGAGAGAGAATGAATGGAGTGAGGAACCTGCAAGCCCCTGAGGAGAGATGAGGTGGTCCCTAGTGGCGTTTGGCTGGCTTACCGTGGTTGGGATGTACAGGAAGAGAGAGTAACCATAGACGCACACTGTCTCCAGGAAAGAGTAGCCACCAGTTTGCCTCTCTGTCCCCTGCCTCAGAGTCAGGAAGCCCCATAACCCCAAAGGCACCAGCCATGCGTACGAGAAGACTGTCACAGCCGCTACAGATACTGAGACAGAGAACTATCACAACAGTGACAGATGCCAATACTGTGTGTAAAAAAAAAAAGGGGGATGAAGATCCTTAATTAGGCAGATTCACGCTCTGAGATATGGATGAATATTCTTACAGATACTGATACAGGCAATTGTACACAAGAACTGCAAGCAGCCCGGTCCTCAGGCACATAAGGGTCAGTCAGTCACGAACGTCGGGTCACTGGTTGCTCCCACTGGCTGCAGTAGCCCCCCATCTCACCCCGGTGGAACTGCGGCCTGTACTGGTACTTAGGGTCACCCATCTGGCTGAGGAACGTGGAGATGTTCCCACTGATGGTCATGGAGAACACCAGAGTGACACATATCCAGAATGGTCCTGGATGGTGAGGAAGAGTGTCACATTGTGAATGTCAGTATCCAGGGGTGGGCCTTCCTGTATCAGCCATGCTTTGCTGTTGTGATTGTGTTTGTATTACCTTCACAGCACCAGGGTGTTAGCCAACGCTATAACTGAAGATAATCACATGGGCTATAATGTTACACGTATTTGTCGTGTACCATTCGATACATAATTCTCAGTTCGGAATGAATATTTTTGACATGGGTGAAACCTAAATTCCAGAAGTAGTTCTTCAACACAGAAATTTTATGCTAATTATGCCTGCGAGTTGGTTAGGGCTAATGCTGGCTATGGTCAGTCATAATCAGCAGTTTCGGATCATTTTGTTCCCTAATAAATTACACCGGAGAGAGTAGTTGACTCCAACTGTCTGTCGGCTCTGTTATACGGACGAGAGCTGAATTAACTGTTGTGGGAAACATCATCCGAGTGCATGTATGACCGAAGTCAGGCGGAAACAACCTCTGCAAGTTACTTTTACCCGGATATTTAGACTGGGCTCTCACAGAGCACTGATACCCTGCAGTTTGTGTTAAATTGTCTTGGGATGGTTACTGAAGCTGACTGAATATGGCTCAAACAGTCCCACCTGGAATATTTCTCACTAGCTGCCACTAGTTTATAATTGTTCGTAAATGTCTTTGTTTTCAGTTTTGATAATAAATATTTTCAAAATAAATCCTGATTTCCCTGCTGTACCCTAAAATTGCATGAACTGTGAACCCAAAGCCAAGGTCATAATGAACTGTGAATTTTTTCTCCCGTTAGACCTTTACACAGTTGCTTACCATACAAATCGGGGTTGCTACGGAGATGATGCTTAACAATGTTTCGTCCAGGTAAAGGCAAGAGCGACCCTCGGACCCTGTCAAGCACCTGCAAGACAGACCACGTGCCGTAAACATGTCCAATCAGAACACCAGCAGCGTGCCGTAAACATGTCCAATCAGAACCCAGCAGCGTGCCGTAAACATGTCCAATCAGAACCCAGCAGCGTGCCGTAAACATGTCCAATCAGAACCCAGCAGCGTGCCGTAAACATGTCCAATCAGAACCCAGCAGATCACATCTACAAATGCAGAGGTGAAACTTTTGACTGTGTAATATGACCAGGCACCTGAACAAAACACCTGTTTATGCAGGTACACACCTGTAATGTGTCAACATTGAAGAAGGTTTGATAGTACTCAAATGTCCAGAAGCTACTGAATTCTCTCTCTCCTCCTAATAGCTGGGGACAAAATAAAAAGCAAGGAACACCAGTGGATTTATCTACAACCAAGTCACCTCCAACAGTCAAGCTGGGGGTCATCAGCACTTCGCTGCCCCCTGACGCCCCATCTAGGTACCTCTGATTTCTCCTCTTGGCCTTCCTCCTCTTCATCCTCCGACATATCCAACTTGACGGATCCCTCTACTGGTACGAGTACCCACCCTCGGGTCACTGTACTGTTTGTGCTGACACTGGAGGCATTAAACAGAAGCTCTGAAGTTTCCTCAAACTCTACAGCGGGTGGGGGGGGGGGGGGTGGGGTGAATTAATCAGAATGAAAGATATTGTGAAAAGGGATGATGTAGTCTGGCAGAAATAAGACTAAAGAAGAAGAAAAGCACACAAATATCAGGGCTGAACGTCCAGAATAACTACAAATTACACACCCTGTTAGTGTTGACGGTGTAAAACCTGTCACAGGAAATGCGGGTTCTAACATTTGCTGTGCCTTTGATGGAGTACCACAACATCACAGAGGAACATTATGGAGTAAGCAGTTCGTCCAATAGTGCAGATCCTTACTGAGCGTCCTTACAAACCTCAATCGGATATGGTACCGTCTTCTGAATGAAGTTCCCTCGCCTAGTATATCCAATTTTAAAGCCGGATTACTAGAACAGCGTCTAAAACGGATATTAAGGCTCATGGATTGAGTGTAATGGATTGTATGGACACACCTTTTAATTTCAAGGCATCTGGAGTCGCCATTGGCTCGCTGGACAAGAGTCTTCTTTCCGACAGGACTGACGACTGGAACAAATTAAAAATATTAACAGCAGATAGTACATTGCACCTGCATTTGTATACATTTTAGTGGCTGTGTATTTTGCCTTGGGACCGCCAAAAACTTTTTCTAAACGCAATATCATCAGCACAGACGCGGTGGTGCAGTAACTGCGTAGCGTAAATTCCCATGGTTTAAATCATTCGAAGCGCCCGAGTTTTGTGAATATTTACATGCGAAAGTATTAATAACACTATATTGCGAATTTCGCCCGTATGCAACGTGTATAAGCTGTGGTTCTAAATGCGGGGTGTAGCGATCTCACTTTGCCCCGTGCGGCCGTCGGCTCGCATCAGACTTACTGCGGAAACTCGCACCTGCAAAACCAGAGGCCGGCATCTGCTTGCATTTCCTCTATAAATAATACCGCCTGCATTAAATGCACCAACAAAAATCCAATAACTCCACGTGTGAAAAATACGTACGGTATTATTTTACTCCATATAATGATGATCTAATACAATATATGAATTTCATGCAGTATTATTATATGCAGTTATATTGTTTTCAGGTTTTGTTTAGTGTTCATGGTTATATTCATTTGGTTCAAATATTAACATGCTTGCTTACTTGTTTGACGACCCTTAAGTTTCCTGATTGATTAGCAGCTTCCGATTCGTCTGGCATCTTACTCGCTGGCTGAAGTTAGTAATTCGCGTTTCGCATAGCAATAAAGCTGAAGGATACGTGTGTTCCTTGAAGCGCCCAGGTAAATCGTGAGATTTTGGGTACACATAACATGGAAGAATGTTTACAAAAGGCACAGAAACTTCTGATTAACTTTTTGGAAAATGTGTTTTAAAATATGTTTATGTATTTATGTATTGTGTTACATTTTCTTTAAAAAATGGTCAAAACCTTTTCAGGCAGGACAAACGTCACGATGTCTCTACGTGATAAGAATTTTTCTGCCCCATTATGGTTTTTGATGCCAAATGAGGCTTCTTGAAGTATAGAGGCTTTCCAGTCCACTGATTTAAAGAAGGCTCATTACTTGAAACCTCATTCAACACACCATTCACTTGCGACATCTACTGGTAAAAGAAATGTATAGCAGCCAAATCATGAACCCTTTGGTCTGGAGAAAACGGAATCGACGTATTTTTAGCAATATGACGTCACCTTCCTGTCGTTGGCTAAAGGAGTCAGATGACGATTCATAGTCTGGATTCATGAAAAATCAACATATAGCGAATCATATTAGATTTGTTTTAGATTTATTGGAGTATTGCGACTGGTTCAGACAAGTTTATTTTCTTTCTGGATTTTCATGAAGCATTCGACACTGTTGAGCACAATTTTATTTTAAAATCATTGGAAAATGTGGCATTTGGAGCCTTTTATTGCCAAACAATTAAAACTTAATACAACAATAACAACAGCTGAATTAAATAAAAATATGGCACTTCCTCATGGTTTTATTTATCCCGTGGTATTAGATAAGGATGCCTAACTTTCTATTGCTTTAGATTTGCTTGGGTCTTTTTCTTGTGTTTCAAGATTCAGTTCAATTCAAGATTCTTTATTTGTCTTTGTTTCAGGGCTCTGACTGAATATAAATAAATATGAATTATTGGCAATAAAAATTGCAATATCTCATCTGTTTGCAATATCAATATCAAAAATCATGTAGCATATTTAGGTATTCTTATAATCAAAGATGCCCCTCAAAGTTCTCTTCAATCACTGATAAGACTCAAAAGAACTTTAAGTTGTGGCTCCA
The DNA here is from genome assembly GCA_026777045.1 of Hyperopisus bebe. Taxonomy (NCBI): domain Eukaryota; kingdom Metazoa; phylum Chordata; class Actinopteri; order Osteoglossiformes; family Mormyridae; genus Hyperopisus; species Hyperopisus bebe. The sequence continues at coordinate 1,485,015 of JAODJW010000094.1, forward strand.
GCAGAGAGGCTTATCTATGAAGGACAGAGTTTTGCTTTCTAAGGCTGAAGGTCTGTCCAGGCTTACTTATGCAGCTCTCTTTATATGCTAATGATCCTACTCTCAGAAAGAATTGCAGAATGATATTGGACTCTATGTGGAGAAAAAAAGGTTCATTTCATTATAAAATCTCTCAGTACTGTGTGAATGCAGTGGAAGACGATGGAATATTGTGGCCTAAATATTCTCCATTTCTCAACCTGAAACAATACCTTCAGAATAATTTGGAATGTTGTTTCCTCCTCAATTTTTCCTATTTTTTTATTGGTCTGCAACCATGACATCTCAAAGATCCCCATCAAACTATCCTTCACAGACAGATGCTCCTGTCCTGGGGCCTGCTTCAGAAAGCAGAATCTCCTGCTCTGCCAGATAACTTTTCGGATGTAAGGTGCCCCAGTTTAAATGGCCTTTATCTTCATCGGCCCTCGTTTAACACAGGCCACCTTCAATCAAACAAGATATCCTGCTTAGTGAAACAGGCCCCTGGTGTCTCATCAATAAAACACCAGTTTCTCACCCACACATACTTTATCTGGAACCACTGGAATATTACTTACAAATCTATTTTCATTGAAAACTGGTTTAAGAGTAACATCATTCAGGTTGGTCAGTTACTTAAATCAGATGGTCACTCGTATAGCTATTGTGGATCCCTGTTTATCACTCCTGTAGCTTTTCTCTTGTGCTTGATGTCGTTCCTTCAGGTGTAATGATGCTCTTGCCATGAATTTCTTTCTCAACTATTGTTGTTCCAGCTTTGATGACAAATATTTAAAATGAATTTTATTTCTACTTTTGCCAAATTTTATATTCATAAATATAAATTTAGTAACTGTACACCCTGTTTCCACTTTTCAAAATTACTATGGGTCCTGTGCTCGTGTATTTATGTTCATTGTAAATGCCGTGACTGTAATGTGTGCTGTGGAAGCGCAGGAACCGAAACTTTCATTTAAAAGAACTGTCAAGTCCGTTATCAAAATGACTCAACCACTCACCACAACACATGTTTCCCTCGTGATGTGGGTCTGCTGCATCGAAAACATTCTTTGCTCTCTAGGGTTTTGGATTTTGTAATATTGTAATTTTGCGATAACCTGTGGTTGCTTTTAAACACTCTTGTGGTTATATATCTTCTTGTTAAATAAAATTTTCTTTATGGAGATACGGTTTGGCTTTTTTTATCCTTCAAAAATTGCTGCCGAAAAGGGGGGGGAGGCGAGTCATATAATCTGATACCACTTCTGTACACAATAAGAGTGATGTAATAGACTTCTTTGTGTAAGTATCACACGTCCCACTGCCTCCATTCATTTATGTCCAGTGTAATTGTTTGTGTCAATGATGACAATATAAATGGCACCGACAAAATTGAAGGTTGTACAGTCGTGGCCAAACGTTTGGAGAATGACACAAGTATTGGTTTTCACAAAGTTTGCTGCTTCAGTATTTGTAGATCTCTTAGATGTTTCTATGGTATACTGAAGTATAATTACAAGCATTTCGTAAGTTTCAAAGGCTTTTATTGACAGTTATGTTAAGTTTATGCAAAGAGTCAATATTTGCAGTGTTGGTCCCTCGTTTTCAAGACCTCTGAAATTCACCCTGACATGCTGTCAATTAACTTCTAGGCCAAATGCGGACTGATTGCAGCCCGTCCTTGCATAATTAGTGCTTGGAGTTTGTCAGAATTTGTGGGTTTTTGTTTGTCCACCCCATCTCTTTAGGATTGACCACAAGTTCTCAATGGGATTAAGGTCTGGGGAGGTTCCTGGCCATGGAACCAAAATATCAAACTTTTCTTCTCTGAGCTACTTAGTTATCATTTTTGCCTTATGGCACGGTCCTCCATCATGCTGGAAAAGGGATTGTTTGTCACCAAACTGTTCTTGGATGGTTGGGAGATGTTGTTTTCAGAGTGTGTTTTAATACCATTCTTTATTCATAGCTGTGTTCTTGGCTGAGAAGCAGCCCCACACATGAATGGTCTCAGGATGCTTTACTGTTAGCATGACACAGGACTGATGGTAGCGCTCACCTTTTCCTCTCCAGATAATCTTTTTTTCTGGATGCCCCAAACAATCAGAAAGGGGATTCATCTGAGAAAATGGCTTTACCCCAGTCCTCAGCAGTCCAGTCCCTGAACCTTTTGCAGAATATCAGTCTGTCCCTGATGTTTTTCTTGGAGAGAAGTGGCTTCTTTGCTGCCCTTCTTGACACCAGGCCATCCTCCAAAAGTCTTCACCTCATTCTGCGTGCTGATGTACTCTCACCTGCCTGCTGCCGTTCCTGAGCTCTGCACTGGTGGTGCCCTGATCCTACAGCCGAATCAACTTTAGCAGACGCTCCTGGTGCTTGCTGGACTTTCTTGGCCGCCCTGAAGCCTTCTTCTCAACAACTGAATCTCTCTCCTTGAAGTTCTTAATGATCCGATAAATGGTTGATTTAGGTGAAATCTAAGTAGCAGCAATATCCCTGCCTGCGAAGCCCTTTTTGTGCAAAGCAATGATGACTGCATGTGTTTGCTTGCAGGTAACCATGGTTAACAGAGGAAGAACAATGATTTCAAGCACCTTTACCCACCTTTTAAAGCATCCAGTCTGCTATTCTAACCCAATCATCATGACAGAGTGATCTATAAGCTTGTCCTCCTCAACACTCTCAACTGTGTTAACGAGAGAATCACTGAAATGATGTCAGCAGGTCCTTTTGTGACAGGGCTGAAATGCAGTGGAAATGGGTTTTTGGGATTAAGCTCATTTTTATGGCAAAGAGGGACTTTGCAATTAATTGCAATTCATCTGATCACTCTTCATAACATTCTGGACTATACGCAAATTGGCATCATAGAAACCGAGGAAGAAAACTTTGTGAAAATTAATATTTGTGTCATTCTCAAAACTTTTGGCCACGACTGTATATTAAAATACCCAGAGGAGTCAGACCTGACTAACCAGGGCCCTGTGTCCTATTGGCTTGAACCACCTTTTTAAACCGTCCACTCAGGACTCTGTTTTCTTGGAATGGCAAAAGAAAGGTATTGTGCATTTTAAAGATCTGTTTATAGATAATATTCTGACATCATTTGAGCAGTTAAGCAAAAAAATGTAGTCTTCCTAAATCTGTTTTTTTCAGGTACCTACAAGCAAGGCAGCATGTGCTTTCCCAGTTTTCCAACATGCCCTCACTAGCAGACAGAACAGCTGTTGATATGATTCTCTCTTTAAACGCCTCCTGTAAAATGCTTAATACCTCGGAAATATGTGGCTTGGTGTCCGGTCTCAGTCCCACACCCACAGACAGGTATAGTGCAGCATGGGAGAGGGTCTAGGCTTCCCCCTTTTGGAAGATGTCTTGAATTCTGCACTTAAAATGGTAAACTCCATTTCTTTACGTGCTCGTCATTGATTAATACAGTTTAAAGTAGTGCGTAGGGCGTATGTTCATCTTCATATAAACGATTGTCCCCTGTGTTTTTTGTAAACTGAACGATATTTGGTTTTTGGTTATTCCATGTAAATATTTCAATAAAAATATTTTAATTTAAAAAAACCTCTGGTGCGCAAATTCATCATGTAAATAACGTACGCAGTCATTCAGATTCTGAATGCGAAACGAAACCGAAACTAAAATCGGAGTTTCAGGAGAGCAGAGAGCTATAGAGAGATCAAGTTAAAAGAGGGAAGACACCTGCTGACGAGTTTCTTTCAGTAAACAGGTGAGTCGTAAGTGGTTACGCCCCTGAACATAACAGTTTTCTAATAACAATCAAATAGCAAAAATAACTACCACTGCAATACCTACTACAAGTAACTATTATTACAAATCACAAAATGTCGTATGGATTTATAATTTTTATTCAGAACTTCCTCAATACTTCGCTGACTCCGCTACTCGTGCACCAAACGATCATCTGACAGCAATCCACTTAGTGCCGACTGTTTTACATGCTTTATACCAGAGGTCACTAACAGGCGGACCGCGGTCCGGGTCCGTATGGGACAGCTTCTGAGTCCGGACCCGGACCGACAGCCAAAACATTTAGTTATTATTTAAAACCTGACGGGGCGCTTTTATTTTAACCGGCGCAGCATTTGTAGTCTTTTCGGTAGTGGTTTAGCGGTAGAACCGCCGTTTCCCACGCCAATGAACGTCAAATGTTAATAACAGCAGCGAAGCTAACACCCGCAAACAAAAAGCGTAATGTTCCTAACAGAGCGGCTGCGCTCTCCTGAAATTGTAAAGCTGAAAAGTTTTCAAATGCAATATGTATTATATAACACGTTGGATAAATAGACGTAGTTTATTGTTGATTTCATGTTCGTTGAAGTTTCTGCTTTTTAACATATGTATAAAGTAATGTTATCTGTTATATAAATTAACAGGTAAAACAAAAAATGTATGTTTTCAGGGTTGCCAAATCTCAAGCATTTGGCATGACACGCTTTCAGACTCATGCTGGAAATCTTACGGCAAATCTATATTATTCCATTATAAAACCTAAAATTAGCTACATCAAAAGTTTATTTACACCGTTAAATACAAAAGCAGACTATTTACAAGGTTACATGTGTGCAGACATCTCGAATTGAAAATCTTACTCTAACCAGCTGGCCGAAGTTCTGTCACGTGACAATAAATATTGTCAAAACGTTTTTGAATTGTACTGAATTCATTTGATTTGACAGTCAGGTAATGATTACATACAATGTTAATGCAACTAATAGGCTACTTAAATATATATCACACTAAATAGTTAGATATTATGATATTCCGGACCTTTGCTTCAAGATTTTTTCTCTAACTGGACCTCTTTAAATTTTAGTTGAATACCCCTGCTTCATACTAAAACTGCTGCCGCGTTCCGCAGAAACCGAGGCCTAGTCTGTCATTGGTCGCATGGTTTTCTGTAAAATGATACGAGGCTCGAAATCCGGCACGCCCCTTAACTCTCGAGGCGCCTAGAAGCCGAGCATTCAAATGTCACATCACATCAGATCACATCAAACTGCGAATAAGAAGCCGCGCAAATCGAATCTACGAAATCAGAAGCCAACCTTAACGCCTTTGGAACAACACCGCAGCAAGGGAAGTCTTCCTTTACAGATTGTACAGTAGTACAAAATGATAAATATACCTTATTAACTGCCTTAGTGTCACTTCTGGGCAACAAGCGGCATGGCTTGGCGACTTGTCATTTACAATATGTAAATGGCTCATAGGCCTATAGTTCATGTAAGTCACAATAACATGGTAGCTGAATGTGACGTGAGACGTATTCGGGGCAAGCTGCTACATTTTAATAGGGTAACCAGTGTGTTATTTCAATGACACTCTTCGTTGGCCATCTGAGGACATAAATGTCCGGAGACCCTAAGAGGTCAGGGTGCGGGAAATATTTTTTAAAACAGTTTCCTAATAACTGTATTCTGTCCATTTAAAGTACAAACGATACACTTAATGGACCAATAAGTTTAAACCTAAATAATACGGGTATGTCCAGCTTAGTGTGCTTTACAGTATAAATAATATGGATATGTCCAGTTAAGTGTGCTTTATAAATAATACGGATATGTCCAGTTAAGTGTATTTATAAATAATCCGGATATGTCCAGCTACGTGTGCTTTAGAAATAATTCGGATATGTCCAGTTGAGTGTATTTATAAATAATCCGGATATGTCCAGCTAAGCGTGCTTTATAAATAATCCAGATATGTCCAGGTAAGTGTCCAGTTAAGTGTGCTTTATAAATAATATGGATATGTCCAGTTAAGTGTATTTATAAATAATACGGATATGTCCAGCTAAGTGTGCTTTATAAATAATCCGGATATGTCCAGTTAAGTGTATTTATAAATAATATGGATATGTCCAGTTAAGTGTGCTTTATTATAATTAATACGGATATGTCCAGTTAAGTGTGCTTTATGAATAATCCGGATATGTCCAGTTAAGTGTCCAGTTAAGTGTATTTATAAATAATACGGATATGTCCAGTTAAGTGTGCTTTATTATAATTAATACGGATATGTCCGGTAAAGTGTGCTTTATAAATAATACAGATATGTTCAGTTAAGTGTATTTATAAATAATACAGATATGTCCAGTTAAGTGTGCTTTATAAATAATATGGATATGTCCAGTTAAGTGTGCTTTATAATAATTAATACGGATATGTCCGGTTAAGTGTGCTTTATAAATAATACGGATATGTCCGGTTAAGTGTGCTTTAAGCATTAAAGTATGGGGCACAATCCACACCATGTAACTTTCATATTATGTTTTTATGCATATTTATTAATAATTGCACTGTATCTGTTCACTGCCACTGACATTATGCAAGACGGCTGGGCTGTTGAACACGAAGTGCACATATAGACATTGAAATATATTAATATAAAGCTAACTTTGCTGCAGTCAGGGTTTAAACTCAAACCTGCTTTCCATCCATCCATCCATTTTGTGTAACTCCTTGTCCTCTTTTGGATGACGGCGGTCCGTAACCTATCCCAGGATGGGGCGCCAGCAATCTCATGCTGTTTACAACCAAGAAGGAAAACCATTGATTTATTTAAAAATCTTTAATAAAGCCCCAATTTTAATGTGTAAAAAAGTAAACCACTATAAACGGTATTATGTAATCCTGTATTTCATTTTGAAAATATATTGATATACCAAGCTGATATGATATGATCGGCTGATGACCAAACCTGGCAATGTCATCATTTTAAAAAATATTTTAAATTGCGCACCCCCCCTTGGTCCTCACTAAGGGCTCGTAGTCCCCCCCCCCACCCCATTATGGGGCACGTC
>JAODJW010000094.1:1533102-1548418 GCA_026777045.1 Hyperopisus bebe
CTGCCTCTCCACTCGCTGCCTCTCCACTCGCTGCCTCTCCTCTCTCTCCACTCGCTGCCTCTCCACTCGCTGCCTCTCCTCTCTCTCCTCCCTCTGCCTCTCCTCTCGCTGCCTCTCCTCTCGCTGCCTCTCCTCTCGTTGCCTCTCCTCTCATTTGATTGCCTGATAGCACCACAGTTTGTCGTCAATACACGCATCTTCTAAACATGTATCTGGCTTTTTAAAACCCCGCTCCCAGGGTGCCCCCCGCTTCAGGGGTCAGAAGGCAGTGAGCAAAACCTTGTGGGGGTGCTTGAGACTGCCCTGAAGCTGGCCAATCAGGATGCGGATGCCGAGGATGACGACGAGAGCGGCACCGGGGAGCCAGCCGCTAAGGTGAGGTCACCGTTGCAGGGGAGGGCCAGCTCATTAGCGACCGGGCCGGGTCTCGGACCGCATCCTCGTCCGGGTCGGGTCTCGGACCGCATCCTCGTCCGGGTCGGGTCTCGGGGCCGCGTCCTCGTCCGGGCTGTGATATCAGATGGTGGGCAGCCCAGAGAACTGCTATAATCCAGGTGCTTGTCACCACAGGATCTGAATCAACTGTGTTATAGTATTAAAATGTGGACGTGTGCATTTTTTATTCGGTTAGTTTTTAGTTTTTCAGCGGTGACGCATGTGTGACTCAAATCCACGGTTGACTCAGATTCTGTCGTGACAGTGCTGTCTGTCTCTCGCCCTAAAGCCGACCCAGAAAGCAGCGGTCCAGCGAGCCAAAGTCCCGGTGCCGCCCACTCCTGGCTCCGCCTCCCCAGGCTCCGCCTCCACACCGGGTCAGGCTCCCAAGCTGGGGGCCAAAGGTGAGAGGCTCTTGCTCCTAACAGAGTGCAGCTTTTACAGCAGTTACAGCTCAGGCATCTCCTCTGAAAGGCCACGCCTTCTGCACCAGAACTTGCCGGAACCTGCAGACCATCACAGCCTTCTCGTCTTTCTCATTATGTGCAGCAAGGCTTCAGAATCCACTCTGAGTGGAACTGGCTTACGTCGTCGTTCACTCTGACATAACCACCTTCCCATTGGTCATCTCTGCGCTCTCATTGGTTTAAAGCTGTGACTGACATCGACACGTATTCCCACCCACTCTAGCTCCTTCCGTCCTGCTTTCCCATATGCAGGGGGAGGGCAGCCAGTTGGCCTGCTCCTAATCCACCCCCCTCTGTTACCCTCCTGTGTTTCTTCACACTTATTTTGTACATGAGTTTCCTTCCAGTCCACCTTTACGCGGTGCTAATTGTCCTACGTCTGCCTGCGATACCAACGCTACAGGGTGCGTCGCGCCTTCCCTACCCACAGGAGGAGGGCGCTGTGCCAGGCGCGGCGCTTAGCTGAACCGGGCGCGTGACCCTGCATTGTCACTTCCTACAGCCCAGCAGCAGCTGGACTTCCTGCTGATGCGCCGCCAGCAGTTTGTGCGTGCCGCCGTGCGCTCCAAGCAGATGAAGGACCTGCAGGGGGCAGCGTTGCACCTGCGTAACGCCAAGGGCCTGGATCACATGATCACTGCCGCCAAGGGCGGGCTGCCCGTCGACATCACCAAGGTACCTTCCTCTCCTCAGTGCTGTGTTCTCTGCAGTTTTTCAGTTCCTGCTTCCTGTCTCACTTTCCCCCCCTAAATGCCCCCCCCCTAGCGTTCCTAATCACCCTGGGACCAGTGTGGCTTCTTATTGCTGTTTCCTGCCCAGCTTGTTTCCAATTATTACCTGCCTGTTCTGTCAGGTGCCCAGTGTCCCTGTGAGTGAGCAGGACTACTCCCTGGGTCAGACGCGCTCCCAGCTGTCACCTCGCTCCTCGGAGAAGTACGGCCAGCTCATGGAACTCCTGCGGCAGCAGCACGAGGTCACCACCCCCCCCCACCGACTCCCAGATCTTGGGCGGCTGCCAGACTGGACTGGATCGCAGCTTCCGTCCCTAGGAGAGCATGGCTGTTGTGCCCTTAAGTGCTTAATTGCTCCCATTAAATGTAAAACATTTTAGTTAGAAGGTAAAAGAACAGCTTTGGGGAAGATCATCTTCTAGAAGACAGCACCGGTGAAATGATAAAGTTAAATTAAAGATGGTGCTAATGATAGCATTAGTTGCCAGATAGTGCTAACACAACTCCGGCATTAACCAAAATATATTGTTGACATACTCTCCGTGCTGATGTTCTGCGGCCACTAAGACTGCTGGTGTCTCTACAGAAATGCCTCGGGTACTCCCAGCAGTTCACAAACATGGGCAACATTGCTGAGACAACCAGGTGAGTTTGTTAGATCATCAGTGGCTCTTCCTGACGCGAACACACTACAGGCGCAGCTCGCTAAGAATTAGAATTAAGTAAATAATTGTCACTGTTGACACACCACAGCACACAACAACTAAATGTGTCCTCTGCATTTAACCCGTATGTGACATAGCAGGGGGCAGCTAATTCAGCGCCCGGGGAGCAGTGCTTGGGGGCGGTACCTTGCTCAGGGTACCTCAGGGGTGCCTTGCTGGTCGGGGATTCGAACCTGCAATCTCTCAATTACAAGTGCGCCTCCCTAACCATTAAGCCGCTGCCCGCGGTAACCAGGCACAGTGCGCTGACGCTGGTTCCACTGTCTAGGTTTGAGAAGCTGGCTGAGGAGTCCATGAAGAACATTGAGGTGCTGAAAAAAGCCTATGAGAAGGGCTGCCCTGTTCCCAAGTTCCACACGGAGGAGCGAACGTTCAACATTGTCAAGTGAGTGGGCGCAGACCTGGCCGGTTCGTGTCCCCTGCACAGCAGAGGAATTTATCCCTGTGAAACTGTTAGACGTCAGTCAAAGACATGCAGATTTACAACTTTTTACAGTCCCAAAATAGAGCAGTGCTTCAGTGTGCCCAACACACGATGATGTCACTCTTTGTGTATAACTCGTTCTTTTTGTGCTTTTCTCTCACCGCATGTCTCTCTCTCTTCCTGTACCTGTATCTTCATCCACCTCCTTGTATGCCTCTGTTGCCCCTCCATAACACCTCTTATCTTCTGTAGGACCTTTCCGGATCTCACCAGCAATGACTTGGTGTTAACCATAGTGAGAGGCACGAATCTGCCCTCGGGTACGTGTGACCGTTGGTATCTGTGTGTGTGTTTGGCAGGTGCCTGCCGTTCTCCTCACCAATGCGTTCACGTTCCTGCTGTCGGTCGTTAAATACACCCACCCTCTATGACCCCCCTGGCTCACACTGCCTCTGGCCCACAAATCTCACCTCCACTCTTTCTCCTTTCCTCTTGTCCAGGAGGGTCTGCCAATGACCTGGATGCCAGTGTGCGTTTTGAGTTTCCCTTCCCCAGTTCGGTAAGACGTCCTTTAAGAATATTATTTATACACACACAGATGTGCACAGATGTTCACTCTGTCGCCCTCGTTTTAGGAAGAACCCCAGCATGACAAGACCAGCACTGTGAAGAACAGCAACTGCCCAGGTGGGGGCTCAATGGCTTGTGTGTGTGTGTGTGGGTGAGAGAGAGGGTACTCTGGGTACCTGTGTGTGTGTGTGTGTGTGTGTGTGAGGGTACTCTGGGTACCTGTGTGTGTGGGTGTGAGGGTACTCTGGGTACCTGTGTGTGTGTGAGGGTACTCTAGGTACCTTTGTGTGGGTGTGTGAGGGTACTCTGGGTACCTGTGTGTGTGTGTGACACCGCCTCCTCTAATCCTCCCCCATCACCTCAGAGTTCAAGGAGCAGTTCAAGTTGAACATCAGCAGGAGCCACAGGAGCTTCAAGAGGGTGGTGCAGACCAAGGGGATCAAGTTCGAGATCATTCATAAGGGGTGCGTGTGCATCTGCGCAGGCGAGCGTGGCCCCTCATGTCTGCCGGCCCCTGCAGGCTCCTTCACCCTTTGTATTTCCGCACAGGGGGCTGTTCAAGGCGGACAGGGTTGTGGGCAATGCGCAGCTGAAGCTGGATTCCCTAGAGACGCAGTGTGAGATCAGACAGCTGCTGGAGGTGAGAGCCCCGCGCTCTGATCAGCCCCTAAAAGGTCACGCTGGGAAAATCTTTTTTGAAATAGTTTTACATTCTCTCAGTACTTTTGCAATTCCACACTGGCACTTGCTATTTGTTGCAACGTGACTCCATGGATAAACCTAAATACAGACATGTCCTGTAACGTGTGCTTTATTACGCATTAAATTATGGGGGACAATGCACACCATCAAGCAAGACAGCTGGGCTGTTGAACGTGAAATGCACACATACAAACACGGAAATATATCACAAACACTGAAAGATATTACAGCTGGAAAACCACATATCAAGCTAAATTTACCACAGTTAAGGTTTAAACTCAAACCCGCTTTCTGGAATATTTCTGTATAGATCTGCATATCCCCAGATATGTGACAGCCCAACTGTCTGTCCGGGGGGGTGGGGTATTGGTTGCATGTTCTGTGAAGTACGTTACGCTGCATTTTGGTGGGGGCGGGGCACAGACTCGGTGGTCTTAACCGTCCCGGGGCCTGGGGGGACAGGTGCTGGATGGCAGGAAGGCCACGGGTGGTCGGCTGGAGGTGCATGTGAAGATCCGAGAGCCACTGGGTGGTCCGCAGCTCCAGACCGTCACTGAGAAGTGGCTGGTCCTGGATCCCATCACCACACCGCCGGTGAGACACTAGGGGGCGCTGCTGCCATGGGAGAAGGAGCGATGGGCTTGGATTTGAGGAGAACAAGACCCTCTTCTTAACTTTGGCATAAATGTTTGTACTGGCCTGTAATTGGCTGCTTGGTGACTGTTGTTCCTGGTTGTTGGTCAGGCAGCAGCACCGGCACCTAAATCCAAACCCAGACCCCAGAACGACCACGATAAAAATGCCAGGTGAGTCTGCCTGTCCTCCCCTGATTTACTGGTAGGGGGCACCGTCTGCAGCCCAGCACTCATTTAGTGAACAGTGTGTTATCCTTTATCCAGTTTAATCGCTACGTTTCTTTTTCATGAAATCAAGGATTATTGTGCGAGTTGGTAAATGGGGTTTTATTGAGTTTGGGGTGTCTGGATGACTGGAACATGGAGGGCCTCCCTCTGTCCAGGAGGTGGCCTCCCTCTGAGTGATTTGTCTGACTGGACTGTGTGACAGCACGGTGTCTCACTACCTCCCTCTGTTTGTGTCTCTCCTGCAGCCGCTTGCCCCCCCAGTACAAATTTCACAGCTTCAGTCTGCTGCAGTACGATAAGGACAGAGTCGAGCACAAGGTCAGTGTGTGTGTGTGTGTGTGTGTGTGTGCGCTTCTGTGTTCATTTATTCATCTTTGCTTGTTGTCTTATGCTTTCAGAAGCAAAACAGACACCAGTGGCTGTGGTATCAGCCTGACTGGTCTAACTGGTGGAGGAAATGAATTTAAAGTGTTCGTTATTGGACTCTCACACATTTTGAGTCGTGGCACACTTAGGAAATGCTGATGTGGGTCGTCTGTGTTTCGGCAGATGAGTTGGTTTCTTTGCTTGCGTTTAGCGTGTGACACAGCCGTACCGTCGCGCGTTTAGCGTGTGACACAGCCGTGCCCCGTCGCGCGTTTAGCGTGTGACACAGCCGTGCCCCGTCGCGCGTTTAGCGTATGACACAGCCGTGCCCCGTCGCGCGTTTAGCGTGTGACACAGCCGTGCCCCGTCGTGCGTTTAGCGTGTGACGCAGCCGTACCCTGTCGTGCTTAGCGTGTGACGCAGCCGTGCCCCGTCGTGCGTTTAGCGTGTCACGCAGCCGTACCCTGTCGTGCTTAGCGTGTCACACAGCCGTACCCTGTCGTGCTTATGGAGCCAGTCGCAGCCCCCTCCCCTCCCCTCCCCTGAGCGTTTCTCAGACTGGGCTCCCTGACAGCCATAAATGAGGTATATAAAGCCGTCGGTGCTCATCCGTGATCCACACGGGCTAACTTAGGGGTGCCCAGTCTTATCCACAAAGGGCCGGTGTGTATGCAGGTTTTTGGGATAACCTGTAGGTCAGCTGTTTAAAACCAGGTGTGAGGACTCTTCAGCCAATCAGTCCTCTAATTAGTAATCTAATTAGGGAGTTGCAGCGAAAACCCGCACACACACCGGCCCTTTGCGGATAAGATTGGACACCCCTGGGCTAAATGGAAATGCTAAGGAGTCTGGTTCATTCCTGCCACTCAGTTCAGGTGATGGGCGGTATGAGAAGCAGCCATTTAAGGGAGCTGTGCGTGAATGATGGACATCACAGCGCCACCTGCTGTTTATCATGCATCCACTTTTGCGGCTCTGGTCTGCGCTTACGCCTGTTCTCGCGCCCCCTTTCTGACCCGCACCATGTTACACCCCCCCTAGATCATGGAGTACAAAAAGAACAGGATGGAACTGCCAGCTGAGCTCCTGCAGCAGCACCGGGACATCAGCCAGAGGCTGCAGTTGCAGAAAGCACATTTGGAGAGGGCGCCCCCTGCTGTCTTTGCGGGTACACTACTACCAGCAACTGAGTTTTTTTTCTTTTTTTTTTCTCATCTGAGGTCCACCATTAATTAACCTTTCTCTCTCAGAATATGACGCCGCCCTGTGTCGACTTGCCCAAGGCCTGAGTGAGGGGGTAAAGAAGTTCTCCAGTCAGGGAAAAAGGGTAGGTGGTACTGGTTGGGTCCACTTACCTTGCCAGCCTGAAGACAAGGGCCATCAGCTTAGCCAGGCACTCAGACCTGTTTGGAGGGTGGTAGGTGATTTATGACCATTGGAGGTGTAATGCCAGCCCTCCCACACGGGAGCCACCTGGAGTTATGATCTCACTGATTCTCTCTCTGCTCAGGACGCTGCTAAGGATGCACTGGGCCGCCTGAAGATGGTGGAGGCTGAGGTGCGCACCTGGTCACCTCTGTGACGCACTTCTCCATCTCACTGCGCACCTGGTCACCCCTGTGCCGCACTTCTCCGTCTCACTGCGCACCTGGTCACCCCTGTGCCGCGCTTCTCCGTCTCACTGCGCACCTGGTCACCTCTGTGACGCGCTTCTCCATCTCACTGCGCACCTGGTCACCCCTGTGCCGCACTTCTCCACCTCACAGCTCCGCCTCTGTGTCTCACTGCTCCGCCTCTGTGCCTCACTGCTTCACCTCACTGCTTTGTTTCTCACTGTTCTGCCTCACTGCTCCACCTCTCTTCTCTGCCTCACTGTGTGCCTGTGCCTCACTGCTTCACCTCACTGCTTTGTTTCTCACTGTTCTGCCTCACTGCTCCACCTCTCTTCTCTGCCTCACTGTGTGCCTGTGCCTCACTGCTTCACCTTACTACTCCACCTTTGTTTCTCACTATTCTGCCTCTCCTGTGCCCCTCACTGCTCTGCCTTGCTTCTGTGCATAAGTGCTGTATCCTTTCATTGCAGATAGAGGCCCTGAGAAGGAGGTGTGCCACCTGACCTGACCTGAGGGATCCGGAGTTCCTGAGGGGGAGGGTGTTTAGGCGGGACCTGGGAGCCCCAAGTAGACACTACGCTGGAGACACTGACACATGGATCATCGGGGAATCCACCTTCACACACGTCCTGTCCTACACACACACTGAGAAGCACTGGACAGACACTTCCACATACTGACAGAGGCAGCAGCCGTCGATACGCACTACACTGACAGGGATGTCAAACATCTGCAGTTACTGCTTTGGATGTAACATGGATACATTGTAGATCCTCCGCTCTAAACCGAGCCGAGATCATTACTCACTGATAACCGCCTAGCACTGGTGGGGGTGACGGGGAACAGGCTCACACAGTGTGTTTTGCTTTATGGTTCTTAAAGGACTGGTAATATGAAGGCTTTGCACAGCAAAACGTAATGGCGCAGTTAGAAAAGAGGATGCCAGTGAAAAATTCTTCTTTGCAATTTGTACAATCGTTGATTTTTCTTTAAAATTCTTCCTTTAAAAACTAGAATGTTGAACGTAGAAGGAGGTGGCAGGGTTTTATCTTTAACGCACCTGGAGAGTGTCCCCGTCTTCATGGGCTCTGTCCAAGGGCCTGGCATGGCGACGCTGGCCGCAGCTCCACGGGGGCCGCAGCTCCACGGGGGCCGCAGCTCCACGGGGGCCGCAGCTCGTGTGCTTTCTGCCCTTACAATCCGGGGTTTTACCTAGACACCCGCCTGCTTCAGGTTTCCCCAATTTTCGTGTGGATATTATGTTTTTTTTTTTTCTTGTTTCTGCTGTGGTTGTCCCAGTGCTGAGGGGGTAACGCAGAGGAACACTGTTGCTGACCCCTGGCTGCGGCTGCCTGGACTGAGATGGGGGGGGGGGGCTCACTGGGGGCTGGCAGCAGTGGCCAGGTGGATTTTTCTAACGGGCAGAAGGTAACCCCTGGAAACGCTAATCCCGTCTTGCCTGTGCAGCTCTGAGGTCCTCATTCATCCTCTGCGGTCTTTGCTGCCAAGGACTTGCCACATTCTTGACCCAGTCCCCATTTTTTGGAGCAGTGCTGCATGATTACCCCCGCCCACCCACACACCCCCCAAAGCTTTGCCATGGCAACTGACTGATCACCATGTTGTGAACCGTTTGGGGGGTGTGCAGTGTATAATTCTAAGAAACCATCATGAAATATGCAGCAGGAATGCTAAATGAAATTATACCTTTTATGCACATTAAGTGGCATCAATCCACATGCTGATGACAGTCAAACAGAAAAACAGAAACACTAATATATACTTTGTCTATGATTGTATCTTTAAAATGAATCTATATCATGGCCCGGGGTGAAAGGGAAACAACTGATTTACTGAAAAATCTGTATTCTAAATATGGAAGAGGAATATATTAAAAATCTAACATCTGAACTCGCCTTGAGTTATTTCATTGATTTCAGCGCTGCTGGGTTTTAGCATGGGAAAGCGCCGTCCATCTTTCTGAAGACGTAGGGAACGAATACGAGAGCGGAAGAGCGAAGATTGCTGGCTATTTCGTTCCCCATGACGGACACTCTCCCCAGTTGTAGTGCAGATTCGCCTCTGTTACGCTAACGCCAACGTGACGTCACGCTGTGGAACAAAGGAAACGGCGCGCCACCGCGCATGCGCGTGGCAGGGCGTGGGCGTGGCCGAGGGGGCGGAATTTCCCGGCCGACTGGGACACGTGGCTCCGTGTCTCCAAGTCAACGTGAGCTTTTGGGATCCTACATTCATTCCGAAGCCATTTGCTCCTACATACCACTACCCCGCCCCTGAATAAGGCTTGACAGCAACGGGGAGAGGACGGGGAGACACCGTGTGGCGCGGCTGCTGTGAAATCTGACGGACCATGACTCTGGAAGCGATCCGGTACCGGGCCGGGTCCCTGCAGATCCTAAACCAGCTGCTTCTTCCGCACGAGAGCGTGTACGATGAGATCCGTACGGTGCAGGACGGATACGATGCGATCAAGGCAATGAAGGCAAGTCTCCAGACTTTTATTTGTCCTCCACTTGTCCCGGTTGGCTGCGGCGGTGCATCGGCGCACACGAATTTCGCTTGATAACATTAGCCGTTACATCACCGTGTCAGCGTTCTCCATCCTTTGTGGCAGAGGGGAGAAGGGGGTCTGTCTTTGTGTGCGCCGTGTTGCATGTGCCTCTAGACGCGCCCAGCAGTGCATTAATTTCTATTTCCGTGTACGGGCACCTAGTAAAATGTGTGTCTGCTTTTCCCGCATGGCTGTCTCTAGTGCGGTTAGCCATGCACCACACTTGTGACCTGGGCACATATGCGAGTGTGAACAAAGTGCACGGCGCGGATTGTTGAAAGCGGCTCGGAGGCTCCCTCTCTCTGCGAGTCTCGCCGAGGGGTCGCTGGCGGCCTTGGCAGTTTTTGAAGTCATTGAATAAAACGCAGATTCTTTTATTGCGCAAGAAACGGCTCCATTTTCCAGACAGATGTTTTTTACGGCCAGTTGTTGAAATCTACTGTCTGCCTCAAAAGCCGTTGGTTTTTATCTTGCTTTATTTTATAAACACCTAACGTTTTCTAATGTGAGACGGAAAAAGCGCGGGTTCGCTTGAGCCATTACCCATGCATATGAGCGTGCATATGAAATGAAGCGTGAATTCATGTTAATAAGTGATAGTACGTGCGGAAGATGCGTACACGACAATGCAAAAACTCATGTTGTAGTTGGACAGCTGTCAGTTTAGCTATGACAGTGACCCCCTTTCCCTCCCCGGCTGTCATTAGTTAAGTTTCGCTTACTGAGCGCCTTCTTGATGTAATATAGGGTATCGCTGAAATCGTGGGGGCCTGTAACAGGCTTATTCCGTGTCACCTCTTTACAGGGCTGGCTATTTCTGTACTGCAGTTTAGCCAGAGTGTCACATCCAGAGTTCTGGCAGTAGGGTCACAATTGGACCGTCAGGTTGATGTCATTTTGTGGTGGACCTGGAATTTTGACTGACTTCTCGTTCATGTCCCCAGGAAGGTTCATCAGTTGTAGCCTTGAGCGATGGGCCTGCCCTTGATTGTCATTAATATGAGCAGCTACATAAATAGGTACAGAAAGTGTGACGGTTACACTGCAGGCGTTCTGTGTGTGGTCCTGTGTGCTGCAAGGTGGCTCGCTGTGCTTTGCTCCTGTAGTGACAGGAATGTCACCAGCTGTCATCCCCATTGCTGGAGGTGTCAGGTCATCACCCCGTCCTCCCTTGACCCTGTAGGTCCGGGGGGCTCCAGCGATAGCCATCGTGGGCTGTCTGAGCCTGGCGGTGGAGCTTCGGGCCGGCGCGGGTGGGGACGACCCCGTTTCCTTCATCCGGGAGTCGCTCAGCTACCTGACGTCGGCAAGGCCCACCGCCGTCAACATGGGCCGGGCGGCCCGCGAGCTCATGGAGTTCGCCGTGAACGAGAGCATGGAAAAGCCACCCGACCAGCTGCGGGAGAGGTACCCGGGCCCTGTCTCGCGTTCGGGCCGGCCTCGGGACACTGCACGTCGTCGTGACACGTCGTCGCCTCAGGAAATCCGAAGATGCTTACGATTTAAATTATCGTTACCGAATTACTCCATATCTCAGCGCACACTGTCATGAGAAAGACCGTATCTACCTCATTGTCTGCACCTTGTAGCTCATTCTTAATGGTTTTATTTGGGTTAAGGACTTTCCTGCCTACCATGTCGGGAATGAAGTTCCTTGTTCAATAGTGCACAAGCTGTGCCCAGTCCCGCAGTGCTTCCTGAATACCAAATGCTCTGTCCTTTATACCCCAGGCCTCCGCCTGCTCCCACACCCTCCCTCTGCCGTCCCACCACAGTTCTGCTGGCTTAAGGCTGCCGGTTTCTCATGGCGCGCTTTTGAGAGTCATACGGCATCAGCTGATCACGCCACCGCCCGGCCACGTCCCGCCAACGCTACAGCGTGTTGGGCTGGCGCCGCCTCGGATTCTGCTCTAATGAGCCGGGCGTGTAGAGCCCAGGAGGGCCTGAATAATGAACTGACTCATAAATAAATCATTTGTTGGCGTATTTGTGATTTCGGCACAGCTCTCCCCGTGACAGGGTTCCCATATCGTTCAGTGAGACTCACCGTGCTTTAATACAAAATCCATGAAGTTCACGTCAGTCAGCTCATCTTCATAGTCTGTTTAAATATAGATTTTTACCACAGACTGTGGGTCAGGCTTGTTTCTTCCTCATTTTTGTAATAGTTAAGCAAAGGCTACTAATGGATTTTAAGCCAATAGGACGGCAGGTCTTTTTGAAAGGCCATCCAATGGCAGCACAGTGATACCCGCCCTCCGGATGTCCCACAGTGTGATTGGCTGGATTGAGGAGATGCTGGAGAGAGACCTGAACGACAACAAGAAGATCGGGAATTTTGGGGCACAGCACATCCTGTCAGGGGTCCCCGTGGAATCTGTGAGCATCCTCACACACTGCAACACTGGCTCACTGGCGACAGCAGGCTACGGCACAGCTCTGGGTGAGTCTCTGCGTGTGTGCGTGTCCGTTTTTTCATGTCCTCGGCTGCCACGCCACCTGCTGTCCCACTGATTTCAGACGACAGTGTCCTGTGGGCTTAGGGTCACCTTCTGCTCACAAGCAGCACTGTAACTGAAGAGGTACCATGAGTAGGCAGTTCCCATTGTGCTGGAGAGCTGAATCAGTGCAGAGGGGAGAATGAGTCATGACTGCTTCACTGGCAGAGGGGAGGCCATATCTAATAGTGTATCAGAGAGATGAGTCAATGCAGGGGAGACTGAGTCATGATTGCCTCACTGGTGGGCAGGAGACTGTATGATAGTGTATTGGAGAGATGAGTCAGCGCTGTGGGGAGACTGCCAGTGAAGCTGTCATGACTCTTTCTCCCCTCTGCGCTGACTCATCTCTCCAGTACACTATCAGATACAGTCTCTCCTCTGAATCATGACAGCTTCACTGGTAGAGGGGAGACTATCTGATAGTGTATCAGAGAGCTGAGTCAATGCAGGGGGGACTGAGTCATGACGGCTTCACTGGCAGAAAGGAGGCCGCCTCACATTATTGTCAGTGATGTTTTCTCATTAACATATCATATTGGTAAAGCCTCATTCTCTCATGGCCTAAGAATGGATGGAGGTCCAGATGAAACGAGCCCGTGAGCCGATTTGGTGCTCCGCTCCAGTCTTCTGGAACAAAGCCCCCATATCTCTCTCCTGTGCTCTGAGGGCTCAGTCTAGAACCAGGACCAATTTATGAATGGCGTTTAAGTTTTAATGGTCACATCTGCTCATTGTTAGGTGAACCCTGATCTTCAGCCTGCTGCTTCACTGGGGCCCTTAGAGAACCGTGTGATTTTTGCTGAGCAGATTTCTTTGTTACATTTGCAGATACTTAATCCAGAAGTACATAAACAGTTTAATTTCCCACATCATTCTTCCAGGCCAAGCGCTTCATTAAAGGATATTTCGCAGGATGAGGGGACTCGAACCAGCAGCCTACAGCATGCAGATGGGGTTAATGGTCGTGTCTCCGGCGTCCCTTTCACCCTGGCCTCTATCCGCAGGCGTGGTGCGCTCGCTGCACGCTCTCGGCCGGCTGAAGAGGCTGTACTGCACAGAGACCAGGCCGTACAACCAGGGGGCCAGGCTGACCGCATACGAGGCTGTGGCCGAGGGCATGCCAGCCACACTCATCACGGACAGCATGGCGGCGCTGACCATGCGGCAGCAGGGAGTCACGGGTGAGACTGCCACCCTGTGTCAGTCTGTCTCTGTCAGTGATGGGTGTATATGTGTGTGTGAGTGATTGGTGGGTCAGTTGACCTGCCTCCCCCTCACCTGCTGTTCCCTGTCGTCTGCAGCTGTGGTGGTGGGAGCCGACCGTGTGGTCGCCAACGGCGACACGGCCAACAAGGTGGGCACGTACCAGCTGGCGATTGCAGCCAAACACCACGGCATCCCCTTCTACGTGGCAGCGCCCAGCACCTCCTGCGACCTGAGCATGGAGACTGGCAGGGACATCGTGATTGAGGAACGCCCCCCAGAGGAGCTGACCAGCATCAATGGCAACCCCATCGCTGCCCCAGGTAAGGCCATGAGTGGGGGGTGGGGGTTGCGTCCGCACAGACTAACGAGTTTGGTGAAGGAAAGGAAGTGGATCTGAAGTCATCATTGGGGGTGGGAGGTTGGATTTAAGACGTCTTCCCCTAATACCTCATTTCCACCAACACGGTGCCAGTGCTGGGCTGGTTCTCACTTGGTGCCTTTTGAGAATCTGCCTGCGTTTCCACCGGTTTCAAAAAAGAACGGAACGGAATTGTTATGTAGGCGGAAGTAAGAGTACATGTGCATTCCGTTTTTGTGAATTTATTTCGACCTGTTTTGGATTTCAAGTTTTTATAAGCTGCCAAACTGAAAAATGAGCCTTTAGAGTCTCCCAGTTTTCAGAGTATGACTCGTTGCACCGTCTGTATCACTTGTATCCATCTTTACCTCCTTAAAGGCTCCCCGTCTGTGTGAAAGTGAGTTTATTCTATATTCTCGCTCTCTGTCCTTTTAAGGGTCGCGCAGTAAAAGATTCTGCTAAAAACTGAATTTTGCAGTCATGCCTCATGTCTGCCACTCGAG
Organism: Hyperopisus bebe; assembly: GCA_026777045.1. NCBI lineage: Eukaryota > Metazoa > Chordata > Actinopteri > Osteoglossiformes > Mormyridae > Hyperopisus > Hyperopisus bebe. The sequence goes on from JAODJW010000094.1 coordinate 1,547,139, forward strand.
TGCCACAATTCTATGTTTATTCAATCTGCAACGTTTGTAATATATTATTAAATCGGTTCAGCAGATCGAACTTTCGTTTTTCATTAAATAAAAGGACAATGTAACGTTATTCTACTGATAAGCTGACAAGTTGTTTCACTGCCAGCACTGGCGATATTAGACTAAACTATATCAATTATGGACTGAATTTTCCGGGTATGTGGAAGGTATGGATGCGACAGCCTGTCCCATTTTCGCTGACATTCTGGCTCCAGATTCTGAGACCCGCTTTCCTGTGGTGCCGTACTGGAGCTGTTTTTTTCTTGCCCAGGGCCAGTTTTTTGCAGTGGAAACACACAGAACCAGCCCAGATTGGGGAAGAAATCCAGCACCGTGTTGATGGAAATGAGACAACACTGGGGGGGTGGGGGTCAATTTCGGTAAATTAATATCTTAATTACGCTGGGGCAGGGGCTAGGGGGGAGCCAGCAGATGGATTTGGAACATGGGGGAGTAATGTGTAGTGGCAGGAGAAGGGGGGTTGGCTGTTGTACCCTCTGCATTAACAAGGTGCCCCCTGCCCCCCCCCAGGCATCGAGGTATGGAACCCAGCATTTGACGTGACCCCACACCAGCTGATCACTGGGGGCATCATCACAGAGCTGGGCGTCTTCCTGCCCTCGGAGCTGCAGGCGGCGCTGACGGGACGCCTCACCGCCCTCTAGACCCACTCTCCACTAACTGCCCACCCCCCTGCCCCCCCCCCTTTGCTCAACACACACACACACACACACACACACACACTCACTCACTCTACTGGCATGTGGCATGGGGGGGGAGGGGTGTTGATCACCATCACATTGACACTGTCGCCTGGGGTAGTTATGCACACCGACTCCCCCTTCGCCCCCCCCCCACCTCCATTATCCCGGTGCCTGTGTCCCTCTCCCCGCCCTTGGTGTCCTCCTGTCTCACCCCCAGACCTGCCCTTCCATACTGTCAGCAATTCTCAGCGGCTACCCTCAGTTGAAGCTCATTGTTTCTATTCAGAGGCTTTAGATGCATTTTGAGTGGGAAATGCACGCATTCCATGTAAATAAATGCTTCTGGCCACATGAAGTGTGTGAAGGCTGCTTGGGGACTTAGGGTGCGCCAGTCAGGCACCCTCCTAACGACAGCGGTACTGAGCGGCTGATCCCGCCTCCTCGGCGCTTCGGCCTGTGTGACAGCGGTACTGAGCGGCTGATCCCGCCTCCTCGGCGCTTCGGCCTGTGTGACAGCGGTACTGAGCGGCTGATCCC
>JAODJW010000094.1:1548518-1559330 GCA_026777045.1 Hyperopisus bebe
TAAATAGCCCATTCTCCATCACCTCTTTCACAACCAGTCCAGCTGGTTTAAATGGCCCATTCTGCATAGCCCACCCCGTCACCTTTTTCACAGCCAGCCCTGCTGGTTTAAATAGTCCGTTCTGCATTGCCCAACCCCATCACCTCTTTCACAGGTAGCCCAGCTGGTTTGAGGAGTCCCTTGGAATCAGGGTGTCTGTCCATCCTCAGCTTAGAACACTGTGCTCTGACTTGGAGGCCTGTTTTTTTAATGAATTGGAAACTGGAAAATATGGGTGCCCAGTCAAGCTGGGGTTGCCTGCGAGATCTCACACAGGGGGAGCTCAAGTCAGGACATTTCCATTTTGAGGAGCAGAGAGGGGGGGGAGTAAGAGTCAAGAATAATGTAGCAACTTCATCACCATCTGTGTTTGATCGATGTTTCAGGTTTGTTCGGTATCATGAAGAATTGTGATTTTTTTTTCTTCCTGTGATTCTTGGTGATGAACTGTGATTTAAGACCAGGACTGACAGACCTCTTTCACAAAATACTGACCAGCCCAAACACTGAGTTCAAAACAAAAACCTTTTTAATGAACCTAGCGGGTCCCTTCCGCGCTCCCCTGGGTGAGCCCTGTATAGTGAACCCAAGCCGGTCCATCAGAGTCCATGATCAGCCCTAACAATGGTGCCACCACCTGACAGACGCCAAAGACGGATGAACGACGTGAAAGTCAAAATGTATTGCATGGCGACAAGATTAATATGTGAACGAGGGAAAACACGAGCTGTAACCACGGGATGATTGCGGACGGGTACCTGTGGCGGTCAGTGTTATGTAAGAGGCTCTCTTTTAAGGTGTTATCGGTCACGACTTTGTCCGCTTATTTTATCCTGTGGAAATGGTACCGCTGGGTGTCTTTTTAAAATATATCACTATATGCTGTATATTACATACTTAAAGGAAGACATGTTTCTTTCACCACGACTTAAATAAAGGATCGAGACTAAACCCTTTTTGTGCGGATGAAGTCTGCGTTTCGATGTCTTGACTGGCTGTCCCATCTGACTACATTCACCTTAAATAGGGCAACCGCGTCCTGCCGGAAACAATACGAATTTTAAGTTTTTTTTTTATTGTTTTGAAATCCCAAATATATAAAATCATTCAGGAATATGCACTCTTAAGGCAGCTCTTGGGGTTTTATCAGATCCATACTAATTTCTTTCTAATAAAATAGCACATTTTGTTTTGCATGTCAGATCAATTGAATCGTTCTGTCAACTGGTGCCCCACAGTTTACAGAAAAATATTGTACTATAATAAGCAGCTTGTGCGTTATCTGTTATCCCGGCAAATTTCACAAGCGCGTTGTCGTATTTCCCATAATACAATTTACGTCACGTGGTGCGCCCCGTGATCCTCTGCGTATCAGTTAATGCTGCAGGCGGAATCATGGCGCAAGGGAAACAGAAGTTCAAGGCGCAAAAGCCCGGGGGAGCTAAGAAACAGCAGCCACAGCACAAACAGAAGGGTCCAAAGAAAGGAGGTAAATACGCAGTTATGAGATTCTGATTGGTTTGACCCTTATTTATTTCTTTTGAGCAGACGAAGCTGAGCCTGACGCGCGTTGAGTCGCCATTTTGGCTCTAAATGCATTCGAACCCGAATGGCGGTATCGTAATAGCACGCATGCACAGCAAAATGAGAAACGTTTTACAGTGCTGTTTTTGATACATTGTATTCTTGGTCTTATTAATGTGGCAGGTAAACGCTTTTAAATGTCCCTTTGCAAACAATTTCCCTTCAACTTTAATCCTACCCGAAATATCACAGCAGGCTTCCATGTCGCCGTTCGGCCCTACCCCTGCACCTTCTTCACATAAACCTGCTTGTGTTGTGGTCGCGCCAGGGTGGCCTGCAGCTGTGCCCCATCTCGCATGTTGTTCCCATATTTACTACTTTGACCTCAATGTCGTCATAGGGAGGATAATTGCCCCGAAAAAGGCGCAGGTGGTTCAGCAGCAAAAGCTGAAAAAGGTGAGACATTCACTATTCATACGTTTTTCCGGTTAAATCAGTAAAACGTCGAAAAGGCGTGTTCGGCGACAGCTTTAAACTACAAGGCGATGTCCGTTTAACCTTAAGAATGAACACGTGCATTGGCTAAGGTGGAAACATTCTTAGGTCATAGGTATGGTGCCAATGTGTATTATTCTCGGACGAGTCAACATCCTGTTTATTTTATTTGTGTTTGTTTTTTGGGCACTGACGGCTCATGCTGATCACCGTGTCAGTCGGTTACGCTTCAAGGTTCATTTTCCACCCACAGGGCCTGGAGGTGGCGATCAGAAAAAAGATCGAGGAGGAAGTCACCCAGAGGGCCAGCTCCTCCTTGCACAAGAATCTGAGCATCCTGAAAAAGAGCGACGGACAGGGCACCGGACCCCCGCGCTCTTCGCCCGGCTCCTCCAAATAACCTTTCCGGACTGCGGTGCTTCTCTTGCGGCATTTGTTTTAATGAGACCGAACGCTGGTTCTCCCGCTAGGGGGCAGCAAAGTATGACGATAGCTTTGGAGTAAAAGTGATATCTCAATGCGTAAATTCAGACTTTTCCATTCAAACGTTTCCTTCTACAAGCAGTATGAGCCCCATAGATGGTGCCACTAACCCGATGTTCTCACCATGACAGTCGTATCACAGAAGTGTCCCCAGATTAAGAGTTACTGCGCTTTGTGCACAATTTGTAAAATTATGCATCATTTAGCTGAGCTGCTCCTGCCCACCAGGGACTGTAAAGTGAATATGCAGTGTGAGTTAATCTTTTGTGATGGCCCGCTTTACAGAACCAGTAACGTGTGTAAATATGTGACTCACACCCAGTCAAGATCTCATCATATGAGCCTTTTCCTTTCAGCCACCTGTATGAGATTGATGTACCATTAATGCATGGTGTGCTGGCACAATCCTGAAATAAAACACACACAAATGTGTGAATGGAGACGTTTCATGCGTCTGAGGTCCAGAGGGAGTGATCACTGCAAATAAGCCTCCAGTTCATGGGGTTTCAGGCCTGACGGTGAGCTTACACTGCCATACCTGTCAGGTTGTCTGTTCTCTGGTGTAGTGTTGTGTGCTGGACAGCAGGTGGTGCACTCCACAGCCAGCTTAAGACATGCATGACACACTAATCTCTATAGACTTCTAGGAGATTGAATTATCTCCAGTAATATTGGCAGGCAAACAAACTGATCATATATATATATATAGATGATACAATAGTTTTATTAAAGTTACTACAGCCTATATGAATATCCATGTTACAATTGCTCTTTATTTTGTAGACTATGCTAAGATCATTATTAATAGCAGAGTCACTTGCACTGGGAGGTCATTGTGGCTGCTCTTGGTCTTCCAGGCCAGTAGGTGGTGTAGTTTACAGAGTCTTCAGCACCTCCTGGCAGTGGGTCGAACGCAGGAACCTGGGGAAGGAGTCCTTGGCCATGAGACTGTAGATGCTCTGTTGGGCTTCATCGAAGGCGTTGGCTCTGGGATCTTCAATCACCCTTGCCAGAGCCTCTCTAGTCTCGGAGTCCAAATTTACCTGCATGCAAATTTATGCAGAGTATGGTGAAAGGCCGCCATATTTACAGAAATGAGAAGCCCGTCACCCAAACAGGTCCCTACGTTCCTCAGGAGCCCCAGCCTGCTCCCCCTTCCTCCTATGCTTGCCCCCTCCCCCAGCCCTCAGCTCACCTCTTGTAGCGCCTCAGAGTTGATGAACCGACTATAGATGCACTGGGCCTTGGTCTCCAGCTGGCTCACCTCTGATCTCCTGTAGTCCTCACAGGCCAGCCAGAACTCCAGGTTCTCCTCGCTGAACTCAGAACGCAAGAACCACTGGAAGGCCTGTAGGCCCACTGAGGACAAAGTGTTGTGACTCAGCAGAGACGATGATAACATAACTCACATGAACACAGAGGGCAGGAAACAAACCATCAAAGGTGTTTCCAACCAGGGAAGCCAAAGGTGAATATGCTCAAGCATAAAACCTCTGGCTGATCCATTTTAACTGCCTAAATCATTGCACTTTATGAACAATTCGTTTCACACTCTGTCGGGTCACATTGCCTATGACATCAATGCATTGTTGCATCCTCCTCATTATTCACCCACTATATATCTTTACCATTTATTGTTTATTTTTGTACTGCTGTACATTTACTGCACTGAACTATCTGGGCAGTTGGTCCTTTTGCGCCAATATCCAAATGTTTCATTTTGCTTATTTGTGTATATACTCCGTGTCTCTGGTTGCTTATTGTTAATACTCTGTTACATTATTTTTGCAACTCATTTTAATGTGACTGATTACACCGAAACAAATTCCTCGAACTTGGGCTGTTCGTGACAAATAAAGTTGATTCTGACTGATTCTGCGTACCCTTGTTGCTGAGCAGAGTTTCCAGATCTGGAAGGACCTTCTCCTCCGATGCTCTGAGCGGGGGGAGAGGGGAGCATGACTGTGGGGATTTCTGAGATCTACACAGAACGGCAGCAGCACGCGTGCAGATCCATGACAGATGGTGCTACCTGTATTTGTGGGTCCACTCATGCTTCTCAGCCAGGTGACTGATCTTCACCCGCATCCCTTTTGCTCTGAAACACACGCAGACGCAATCATGTGACCAGACGGCACGCAGCTGCACATCACGCATGAACATCTGGGTGCAGAAATAATCAGTGTTTAAGAGGACATCAGCAAAACATCAAGCATCATTGGGAATAGTGAGGAAGAGAATGTGCCACACGTGACCCACAAAACTCACTTTTCCAAGCATGACGAGGGGAAGGATGCTAATCCCCGACACATCGGTAACCGGCTTCTGGAATCGCGACCAGGGAGATAACCTGCAGTGAAGCGCTGCTCTCTGACACCTCTGGTTTCCTCTCTCTCCTGAGTGCAATACCACAGCCTTTATAAGGTTGGGGGGGGGTCTAACTGGCCAATCAGGGTGTGAATCAGGCAAATATGAGCCCCTGCCAGGTGTCACAACATGTCCTGAAGGGAGAGGGCAGCTCTGAGGAGCAGAACAAAGCAGTGGGCGGGTGGGCGCCGTGGGGCGGGGCGGGGACAGCTGGGCTTTGTTCACGGGACGGGACACTGATAAGAGGCAGGAGCTGGTGGTAGACAGCGGCCTTTTCACGCCAGCCGTGTTCTCTCACCTCTGAGCAGCATTCAGCGTTGGCAGGATGGTGAAAGCAGGACAGCTGCTCCGCGGGGACATAGGATGGAGCCTCGTTCTGGCACTCACACACCTGTCACCTGTCGCCGTGGGGACGGTACGTGGAACCATCACCTTTCGTGACTGACGGACAGCTTGATATCGATTTCAGCAGGACAGCAGATTTCTGTCGGAGTGTGAGAGCTCAGCTCCCGCTCTCAGCTCTGTCTGTGTGTGTGTGTGCGTGTTTACAGTTCACACATGTTCCTTGTGTTCAGACTCCCTCCGCTCTCCCAGTCTGTCCATCAGGAGAGTCGGGAGTTCTCCCAGTAGCCTGACCTGCCTTTCAGAGCAGACCTTTAAATATCAGATGTTGAGACAGACTAGATGTTTTAGTGCACACAGTATGGTCCTGCTCTGAGGGTCTCAGTTCATGGAAGATAATTCACCATGAATAGTTGAATAGCTAATTATTAATTAACGTTATGTTCATTTACTTTATCTATTGATTTTGGCTTTGAAACTTTTTTTGATGCTATGAGTATGAATTATGGGATCACACTGTAGTGAAAAATAACAAACTCTGTGCCATTGTGAACCAACAATGTTTCGTACGACGCCCTGGACTCCTAAGCCTCCCGCTCAGGGCCCGACTGTGCGCGACAAATCATGGCCTGGTGTGTCTGATCAAGCAGAGGACGTGTGTGAGGCCTGTGATGGACCTGCACCCCGTCCACTCACCGGGACAGCCTTCACTGCAGTGGATTAGCGGTTATGACGATGGATAACCGATGCTCAGTTCACCTTCTATAGCTGCGTATTTCATAAGTTTGACATGTGGAGTCATGGTTAAGGAGGCCCTGCTTCACATCTCAGGCAGCCCGTAGGATCTATGAACAAACTACTCTAAGCCACTTCACTACAGCACTTTAAACCCTACTTGGCGTTGGATAAAAAGCATCAGCTAATCAACCGGATCTGAACTGCATTTAGTGGTTAATTTAATGAATCACGGGATTATGTTTCCGTGACTAGGAAGTTTATTCCAAACACTTCTAATATAAATCAAACGCCACGTCGGTCCCCATTGGCCACCTCAAGGCTCTGGAGAGCGAGGCCAGCACGCCAGCCGCAGCGCCTCGCGCATGCCCTTGTAGGGAAGCCCCGTACAAGTAGCGATCATTCTTCTTGTTATGGCTGCGCACAGTCTCACGGCGCAAAAATCCGCAGACCAGACATTTATTTCGGGTCCCCGGGAGGAAACCTGCGCTGTGTCACTGGGGAAAAGGTATTACAACCAATTAACGTCTTCATGGTAATAGGCAGGGCAGGTCCTAGCCCACGTGGCGCCTTCCCCCTCCCAGCCGCTACAGCCAATGCCAAAATAGATGCGCAAAACCGTAGAATAATGATTTTAAATAGTTTAATATTGCTTAACTAAGCATATATAATATGCCCTAGGTGACATTTTTATACAGCTAAACAATTAAATAACTGCGAATAACAATAATGAAATCTTTAAAAAACAGGTGCTTTTAAGTTATAATACGTCATTAACTTAAACTGATAATGACGCCTCATCTGATGATGACGCCTCAAATGGAAAAATAGTATGAACAAAGATTGTTCGACCTAACAGAATTTAATCTACATACTGATTATACAGACTACAGAATATTTTATGTTATAAAATGGTGGCATATACTGCGCACAAGTGGAATTAGCTGGCTAGTCGGCACCCCGCAGAAGTCGGCGCGCCCTAGGCGGCCGCCTATAGGATGTCCCGCTCTCGGGATTTGTCTCACGGATATCAGTACCGCAACTGAGCTAATGACGCCTCCTAATGAGACAATCATTTTCCAAACTTCTGTTCCAAATGCCCGTCAGAGCTCGCAAAATAAAACATTTATTCTCTATTCTGTTTTCATCCCGAGGGCACGCAATTGTGTGCACAACTTCCTCTGAACATGTTTTGTCTTTTCAGAAGTGAACTTACATTATTCGGGGTTTTCCCAAGAGAAGAACTCCAGTAAATGCGACAATTTGCTTTAAATGTCACTTTAACCCAAACCTTGCAAAGCTACCTGCTGTGTCGGGGTCTGCCTATAGGGGCGCCTCTCCTTGTGCTTCATTGTATAAAAACGGTGTACATGGTAAACGGGATTTACTGAGGTTAGACCAGGTAACGATGGAAGCCGGTCGCACAGTTCCTTACAAAGCCACACAACGAGCAGCTGGTTACCTTATAAATAATGTAGGCAGAAAGAGTGTCTGCGTGGTAATCACTGTTGGGTATCTGATTCAGACGCTTGATTAGATTAAACTGAAATCCAGTGCAGGATTTATGGCAATTACGCTTATGCAATTTCCGAAGAAAGGCCATCAGACTGTTTCTGATATTGCTTCCCCACCATTCCGACGCGGAAAAACATCCCGTACCGCCGTTTTCCGCGTCTGAGCAAAACCCGACGGGAAGTCGCAGCTCAAGACGCCCTTCTGCCTTTCGCTTCTTTTTAACGATCCGTGTCCGGTCAGACATTACATGTGGTCCCGTAAGGGGGACAGGTGGCTCCTTTGGGTCAGTACCCGGTCACCAGTCTCTGGGGTTTAAGCCTCCCTGAAACCCAAAGCGAGCCGTACTGGAAGGAGGAGGAGCCCAGTGTAGGAGGGCTGCACCCCAGCGGTTCATACTGTGGAAATGCGGTCGTTTCTGCCGAATACAGCCGCTTTGGAGCTGGCCGTGCCGTGCTGGGCTTAAAGCGCCACACACGTGTGGGTTCGGGGCCGTGTTGCCGCCCGCGGCGCTTTGGGGGGGGGAAACACCGGCCAGTACCGGATAATCCAGGCGTTGCATCGCTTTCTCCTTATGGAGAGTAAACTCGGATCAAGTGTCACAGCTTGTCGGCGCGCTGATCGCGGGCAGCCCGCTGCACCCGGACGCTCCTTTTAGCATATTAAATGTAGCCTAATTTAAAGTTAACTTGCGTTCCGCGGTACGGATCGTTTTCAGTGCACCGAGTCGGTCCCGTTTGTGTCCAGCTAGAAATCCCGGATCGGTGCTGGAGCTGGTGCGACACGCCAGCATGGTTCTGCGCCGGGCTCGGTGTCAGGACCGCCCGGACTCGGACCCGGACCGGGAGCGGTGCTGGACCGAGCTCTTCGAGCAGCTGGACCTGAACAAGGACGGGCGGATCGACGTGAACGAGCTGCGCACTGGCCTGGCCGCCCGGGGGCTCCTCCGGACCGCCGTGGAGGAGGTAAGGCTGCGCCGCCCGGTCTCAGTGCTCCGGCCCTGTTATAGGTACAGGCGCGCAGCACCGCGCTGTGTTACTGTCCCACGGCCGCATCTGTTTGGGAGACACCTACTAAGTCAGGTGTGTTTAGCCCAATCACAGCTTCCTATCACGGCATGGGGTGACCTTTCACCAGGCTGATCGTGCGGATTGTTGGGGGTCGGGGTCAGGCAGAAGCAGCCCGTCCTACCAAACCTGAGCTTTAGGAACCTTCAGAGAGGAATCTGTGGTGTGGAGAGTCCGCCCACACAGGGTCAGCCGTGGGAGAGGAGAGCCACCTAATGGGTCAGTCTGACGGGACATTCGGTACCATTTCGCCTTTATCACAGACCGTAACATACGAATGTCGTTTTACAGTGACCTCAAGAAATATATTTCCCTTTTTACGCAGCTGGCATAGTGATATTACAGTGAAAATGGGCTGAAACATGTTGTTTATAATGATATTATAATGTGTAATAATAATCATCTGAAAAAACACCCTGATTAATCATTGACTGAATACTGTGGGGATTTTGCCTAAATCACCTGGAGTAAAATCTGTGACAATTAGGTAAATATAGACCTGAGCAGACATGTCACCGCTGGTGTGCTGTGTTCTTCAATTTGATTGGATAAACTGCTTGTGACACCACCAATAACGCTGGAAGGTTTCCTTGAGGGGGCGGGCTTCCAGAGTGCTCCTGTCTCTTAACAGGAAACGTCACTGTAAGTTGTGTGTCTGTGTATAGATGTGCATTTTAAACCCTAATAGGAGTATATGTGTGTAAGTTAAGCTGTAGAACAACAACATCTGCACTAGTAATAATGGCTCCAAAGCAATGTTGGCCAACTTTGGTCATTTGAAAATGACAAAACAATCATATATGTCAAAACCATGTAGATGTGACACACAGCACATTACAAAGAAATTCCTGTCAAGGAGTCTGAGTTTTTGATGAATACCCAGGCATAAATGCAAGCAATACTGAAGCAAGAGCCACATAACATCTACTAACAAAGCGAAACGGTTCCAAAAGTACGGTATTTCAAGGTGTGGTTTTCCACTGGTGTACAAACTAGTGCCGGCACTGAACGACATCACAACGTGAGGTGGGGTATTTTGTACTGAATTTGAGAAATGGCTGTAGTACATTATAGGGCTGGCTGATGTGCGATATTAATGTTATACGCATGCAATTCTCACATCATAAGGACCATGATTGTCAGCTGGTTTGAGATCAGGATTTTTCATACTTTCATACTGTCCAGACATTATACCCGGGGTTTTAGAGAGACCCATTCTTGCTTTTCTGGCTTCCCCCCCCCTCTCCTTTAGTGTGTTATATAGTGCGTAATTCTTGAAAGCTGACCAATCAGCGCACAGTGGGCTCACTGGGGGTGGAGCTTTAGACACAATGAATATGTACAATATGAGAAAATGTGTGTTTTTGAACATTGACACATGTAAATCTATTCTAGTAGACCCCAAAATAAAATTATGAAGTGAAAATCAGCATAATAGGGCTACTTTAAGATTCACTAAAACATTTTTACTTTGTCAAAGGAAGCAAAAGTTAACAAGACTGATTTGTGAAAAATCCTCCTGTTTTGCTTTATAAATATCCTAATTCCAACACTTTCTGAGTATGTAACTTTTTTCAAGACAGCAGTTGTATTTCGTTTTAGATGCAGGCTATTTGCTTAACAAATTGACAATAAACACATCTGTAAGTGTCACCCCAAAGTACCAAAAAAGTACCCCAGCGGGTTTGGTACTTTAAGTACTGGAATTTTTGGTACCAGTACTGAACTGGAAGTTAATGGAAAAGGGAATGTACTGAAAGTACTGAACCAAAAATATGATACCTGGTGCGGTGGAAAAACGCCCTTAATTGGTGTTTTAATGCCCGGACCCTTGACTGAGGCATGCGTGGTGGAGTGGTGAGCTCACAGTGCCAAACGGAGGCCCGGATCCTTGACTGAGGCATGCGACCCTTAACTGAGGCATGCGACCCTTGACTGAGGCATGCGTGGTGGAGTGGTGAGCTCACAGTGCCAAACGGAGGCCTGGACCCTTGACTGAGGCATGCGACCCTTAAACTGAGGCATGCGTGGTGGAGTGGTGAGCTCACAGTGCCGAGCGGAGGCCCGGGCCCTTGACTGAAGCATGTGACCCTTAAACTGAGGCATGCAACCCTTAAACTGAGGCATGCGTGGTGGAGTGGTGAGCTCACAGTGCCGAGCGGAGGCCCGGGCCCTTGACTGAGGCATGCGACCCTTAAACTGAGGCATGCGTGGTGGAGTGGTGAGCTCACAGTGCCGAGCGGAGGCC
>JAODJW010000094.1:1563700-1574629 GCA_026777045.1 Hyperopisus bebe
CTCTCTTTCCCCCTCTCCCTCTTTCCCTCCCTCCCTCTCTCTCTCGCTCTCTCTCCACGCCTTTGTGTGCCCCTCAGTGCAGCCTGTCACCTTCTTCTGCCCTACCTCGTTCCGCCATCCCCGCCTGTCCTCCTGACTGGCTTCTCTCATACCAGATCAAACTCGTGATGAAGGGCGGCAAGGCAGGAGGGACCCTTGGTGTCCAGGAGCGCTTTTTGGCGGGCTCTCTGGCTGGAGCCACGGCACAGACCATCATCTACCCCATGGAGGTCAGAGAGCCGCCGGGACGTCGTCGTATGGCCCCGGGGGGCCTTAGTCTCCATTCCTCCTTAATGACTCCGCCTTCACCCCAGTGAAATGCACCATCAAGCATGGCTGGCACCATGCAGTGTGGGAGGGTGGAAGTGTGGACCAATCACAGCAGAGTGCCAGTGGTCACGTGGTCGGAGGAATGCGCTACATTTACACATTTAGCAGAGGTTTTTGTCTAAAGGGATGTATAAGTGAGGCAAACTGCACATTGCAAACAGTCGTGCTGCTTCAAGCAGCCAACTAGGCTTAAGTGCAGAGAAGCTGAGCTTCCAATGAAGGTTCAGGGACATTGTGCAGCTCCTGCTTCAGTGCTGCTTACAATGTCTAACAACGTAAAAGCCTAAAAACAACAACTCAAGGGCCAGTAAGTGCAATACAAGAGTTTTCAAAGAACAATCAGGTTAGTAAAGGAATTTATTGAGCAGGTGGGTCCTGAGGCATTTTGCGAAAGTAGAGAGGAAGCCTTAAGGAAATGCCTCTGAATACTGGCGGTTCTAAGGTGTATAAACATGTTATGGTCTAAAGATCTTGACCATTCTCCCAGAAAGATTGATGCTGAGGTTTTATCGTTAGTTATGCAGTTAGATTAGCTTTTTTCAAAACATAGAAGAATGTCGACGTCCTTGTCAGTGCAGGGGGTGCTGCTGATACGTTTCTCGTAATTTTAAGCTATAATCAGATCAGCGAGGGCATTGTACCAAGTCAGTGTGTGGGCCTGCCCCCCTCAGAGAGCCGTTTCCTTCCCCCTGTCGGTGTCGTGGGGCTGTAAGCACAGAGACATTAACTACACGCTTGATGGCACTGGCTGGTGGGATCGGGGACCTGCACAAACAGAAGGTACGACACAGTGATGAGGCACCGGCCCGGGTTCGGACGCCGTTTCACAGGCGGAAAATTCCAGAAAATACGGACGGAGGCAGCATCTGGCGCCCCCTCCCCAAAACCTCGGTGTTATCTCCTGAATTCCTCACCACTCCTGAGTATCTGGTATGAGAGCAGACGCACCTCCATATGAGTTTCCAGCCACTCTGTGGGGGGGGAAAACAATCAAAATACTGACACATGCAGCGTTTTGTGCAAATTATAAGCAATTTCATGAAGTCAAGTGAAATTTTGAATAGGGTGTTAATGGATGTTGCATGAATAATACTTGTCATTCATCCTCTGGTGGGATTAGGGATGTACTGGCTTTAGCTAATGCACACCATGGCCAAGCATATTTGACCCCCAAAGTCTAGTTCATTTGACTAGTGTGATCGCACCTTACCATGCTCAGGCCTGGGCGCCGTTCATTTGGACTCGGCGCACATGATGCGATCACTAACCATGCCTGAGCACAGAACACAGACGTGATGTCAGTGATGCCACTGGCCATTTAACAAACATGGTGGCAAAGTGATCTACAGCAGTGGTCCAGTGTTTGCTGGAGATTTGGGCTGATGTGAGTATCCAGGAACAACTGGATACAGCAAATGAAAACTCTGAGATATTTGGTAAAATAATGTATGTATGAAACTATGCGTGGCGTGTATGTGAGTCTCTGCCACGGGCACGCACACAATCATCTTACACGTGAAGCATGATTAAATGAAAATCGTTGCATTGCACACATGACAAATCTAAGCGGCTTGTGTGTCGGGCCGTCCAAAACAACGCAAAGACACTTTTCTTCCAATGTTTTCTTCAACACAAAAAGTCACACAGTGACGACAAAAGCGCGACTGGGCCAGGATCGTTAAGTACAATGCGAGTGCAGACCAGCGGGGGATGGTACAAGGCGATTCTGGTCTCGTACTTGAACATGGAGTTGGACTTTCCATGAGTTAGTATCTGTATAACAGCTAATTATAGTGTCCTGCACATCTGCTCATTCACACACGCTGTTTCCATTGCAGTTTGGCAAATTACTATATTTTTGGACTTGCCACAAAAACGACCTCAAAAGAACATGAAACGTTTTTACGATATTTTACTTTTTTTGAGTGTTTCTATTAACGGTTTGTCAGTTCACATCTTCAAAATGCACAAAATCTTGCTCAACAGAAACACCACTGCAGTGTAATAAGAGTGAAGTCCCAGAGTGAATCCGATGGCAGGAAAATGAGACCCCGTTCTGCGTCTCCTCCTCCCAGGTGCTGAAAACCCGTCTTACGCTGAGGAAGACGGGTCAGTTCTCTGGGATGGTCGACTGCGCCTGCCACATCCTCCGCATGGAAGGGCTGCGGGCCTTCTATAAGGGCTACCTGCCCAACATCCTGGGCATCCTGCCCTACGCTGGCATCGACCTGGCCGTCTATGAGGTACGTCTGTCTGGGCCAGTGAGTGTCGCTGATGGGATCCACCCAGTTCAGGTTAGATTCAGCAAAGTCAGCATTTATTTTTAAAATTTTGATACTAAATAAAAACATAAAATCTGGTGTGGGCCCATTACCTGCAGGAGGAACTGTAAAGGTCTGGTGTGATGTGGATGGGGTTCTCTGCATTGTGAGCCCAACTATATCTAGATTGGTGGCCTGTACTGCCAAGCGGGGTTACTGGCTTATCGGGGTAACTTTGCGAGTAACTTGATGACGTGTGATGTAACTTCGTGATTAACCCGTACTACGAAAGGTGGGAGGGTTTTACTCGAGGCATGCTGCTATGGCAGTTTACACTCAGTCTCAAACTTGCTCCGAGTAGTTAATATTCTTGGTTTAGTCAAGGTTTCCACGTAAGCCAGCCCTATATGAGCACCGCCCCTCCAACTACAATTTCTCCGAAGACAATGCCGGCGTACCTGGATGATCCGTACGACATTCGCCATTGGTGCGCAATCACGAGGGGCTCTCTCTGTCTAGATGTATGAAATGGAGCAATGGCGTATAATATGCATACAATGTATTAATTAATAACTGTTACAGAGAAAGTTATTCTGAAAACCCAAGGGTAGAGCTGGGCGATATGGCCTAAAAATAAAATGTACAAGATTTTTCACAATAAATCCGATTTTCGATTTTAATCAAACTACAGATGACAACTTAAATGGTTCAAAACAAGTTTTAACTTTGTTGTTTTTACTTTTGCAATTTGACAAGTGCAATTTGTTTAAGTGCAATTTGACAAGCTAAAAAAGATGCTTGTAAGTGAGATGGCAGACCACGCCATTGTAAACACTTCTAGAAACTTATAAAAACTTTTAGCATGTTAATGAATCCCGGCTTTTCCACAGTATCTATGGGCACCATGTCTTTTGCAATATACATCCCGACAGTGTTTATCGCCTTCCGTGCCCCATTCTTATCATATGGCACACAGTTCGAAAACGTGTCAGGGACCGTTGCTTCCTTAACTTTGGATGTTGTGCTGGTGCTGCGGGTGTTTTCATTTCGCTGGAAGCTGCACTTCTCCCACTCCGCTGCGTGCCTCTGCTTTAGGTGCTGGAATAAACTTGTCGTGCTGCTTCCTTTGGTTGCAACAGTTTTTAAACAGACTTTGCAATGAGGACTTGTTTGGTCTGTGTCCGATGGTGTGAAACCGAACCACTGCCATGTTGTTTGTGAATCGGCTACAGTGTTTGGGTGCGGCGCGCTAATTTACCCGTGAAGAACGGTGCGTCGCATTAATTCCGCTTTTGGCACTTGCGTAAAATAAGCAATAATAAAATCGATTTTCATAAAAACGCATCGTCCTGAACTGTAAATTCGAATTAATCGATAAAATCGATTTATCGCCCACCTCTACCCGAGGGGTGTGGATTGTTCCCTGTTGTCCACTGATCAAAGCACATGTCACTAGATGTGCCTGTCTTGTCTAGTTTTAAAGCTATTAACCCATTCATATATCGTCCCACTGCACAGTATGCGGATACATTCGAACATTCAAAAATTAATTAAAATTCATATGTAAAGCAATCTGGGAAACAAAGGGGTGTTCAACAGTCGCCATGAGCCCAAAATACTAAACCACCAAGTCATTACAGCTGACAGGACCTATTAAATTAGCTATTAACACGATTTTGCACAAATCACGAAATGTTTTGAAGCGCAAGAATAATCGGTGTGCATCAATGTCTGTGTACTGAACAACATGATTCTGTCATTAAAAACGCCCACCTTAGTTCTGTAAAGATAATAAAGCCAGAAAACTGAATATGGAATATGAGTTTCTAGTCGTTTTCTCACTACACACATATGCTTCCGTTTTGTCCTGTTATAAATCATTTGTTTGTTAAACAATGGCTCACCTATTAATTGTCATATGAACAGACACCTTTTTCTTATTAGCTGTAAAACATAGAAACACGCTACTAAGTGGAGGCTAGACACAACAAATCTTTCATAATGAGTAGCAATATAAATACATAGCCCTACCACTTGACATGATGCTTTTATATTTCATCTTGACCAGCTGCCACATACACTTTCCACTACTATTGCATTTGAAATCGGATCAGTTACGTTATTGTTAACATTATACATCACAGACTGGGGTGAACGGTGCCTTTGGATTGGCAGACTGGGAGAGACGGTGCCTTTGGATTGGCTGACTGGGGGGGACGGTGCCTTTGGATTGGCTGATTGGGGGGGACGGTGCCTTTGGATTGGTAGACTGGGGTGGGGATCCCTATCTTTAAGAAAGAGGATGGGGGCATTGCCCCACCTCCAAGGGGATCACACTCGTCAACCTCCCTGGGAAGGTCTATGTCAGGAAGTGTTCATTTTAACATGATATTGTAATTTAGTATTAGTCTTTGTCTTTGAATGAAAATGCCTAAATTATCACTAACACTGCATTTCAATGGATAATTTGTGTTTTTTTAATGAAATTACAATTTAGTAAAGGTTATAAATATCCTTTACTTTTGTGAAAAAAAAAAATGAAATGTGACATTTTTGGACAGAGAAATGCTAAGGTGAATCTGAAGCAGTTTTTGTACTTAGTCCTGTCAGTACCTACTGCCAGCATGTGACTGCCTGCCCTCATTGCTATCACGCTCTTCTCGTTCTGGTCCCCAGACTGTCTGGTCTTTATTTACTCTCGGGTGGAAAGTGGGGAGCCCATCCCCCCCCCCCTTTCCTGTTTACATAGCACTTTGCAGTCGTGTAAAACCAACAGACAAGACGACGGCTCTGGAAGCGGAGCTCTCCATCTCCAGAAGAGACTTCGTCACCGTTTAGGAGCTTCTGGCCACATAAAGTTTTCCGCTCTTAGACTAATGTTCATGCTGCGCATTCCTGTGAGTTTGGCAGCTTCTTGCTTCTCGCCTCTCCTTTTGTAAACACTGTCTAACCCGCTACGTCTTTGATGTTTGCGTGGCTCCCACAGGAACACAGTCGTAACACCAGCAGCTCCACAGTGCTGGGCTGATAAGACTAGAGATCCGACTGGTCTCTGACTAACTTGTGCTCCCAGACTGCAAGCGTGCAAGACTCTGCAGAAAGGAGTGTGTACAGTATGTGTTTGTGGGGGGCGACTGTCCACTTCCTCTCTCCATTTGCTCCCCCCCCAGACCCTGAAGAACGCCTGGTTACAGAGGAACACTGCCAATTCAGCAGACCCAGGGGTCCTTGTGCTGGTCGGCTGTGGTACTGTGTCCAGCACCTGTGGACAGTTAGCCAGCTACCCCCTGGCCCTGGTCCGGACCCGCATGCAGGCCCAGGGTGAGTGAATGCGATCTGCTCCTGGTTTACACCTGCGGGACACAGCTTTCATGCCTGCGTCCATTCTTAATTTTGGTTCTGCAGTGTGTCTCTCTCTCTCTCTCTACCTACAGCCACTGCAACAGGCAGCCCCCAGTTGTCCATGCTGGGCCAGTTCCGGACCATTGTGTCCCAAGAAGGTGTGATGGGACTGTACCGCGGTATCGCCCCAAACTTCCTCAAGGTCATCCCGGCCGTCAGCATTTCTTACGTGGTGTACGAGCGCATGAGGAGGGCCCTGGGGGTGGCTGTGGGGAGCTGAGGATGAAGCTGGCAGTGGAGGCAAGAGAGGAGACGGGGCTCTGAGAAGGAGCAGAGGACAGGCAAGGGCTCTGATCTTCAGAAAGGTCACAAAGTGGAACGTCAATGAAAAGGACTTTTTACTGTGTTTTACTCTGATCCACCTCATTCATCGTTACACAATTGCAAGTTCCTCATTCTTCTGGTCCAGGTCAAAGTCTCCATTCACTCTTCAGGAGCTTTGAGATCCTATACTTTCCCAAAAGAATTAAGGCAAAAAAATGCAATTACCTGATTTCTGGTGCCAAGGAATATTTGAGACTCTTCCAATTAGATCTGGGGGGAAAGTCCAGCCTCTCAGAACTGTATAACACTCCTGAAAACTCCCCCAAACGATCCAGGGTTCACTATCCCGACTGACCCTGAAAGAAAGGTTTCCAATAATTGAACATGAGCGCTTAAAACAATATAAAGGGTCCCTTTTGTAAGAGAATCGCCTTGTGCTCTTAGTCACAAAGCTAAGATTGATTCATGGGATGTGGTTCAGCCTGCGGTTAATTATTAAGTTGGAGGACTGTGACAGGCTTGGCACAGTGCTACAAACTCGAGGTTGGTCCTTCTATCTGGAAGGCCATGTGAAGGTTCCTGTGAGGCCATATGTTTACAGTCCATGTACGTGTGTGTGTGTGTGTGTGTGTGTGTGTGAGAGAGGAGGACAACTTCAGTCTACATGCAGCATGCAGATGCCACTGAAGGGGATGCTAGCGCACTGCGTTATACAATCTGTGAAAATAAGATGCCAGCAATGTGTCACTTTCACATGATGGAAATATTTATTTATTTACTTTATGCACATGCTCACTTGCCTTATGGGTTAGCACAGTGAGTGTGTGTGTCTGTGCATCTCCAATCAGCACAGTCCTTGTCTTTTTCTGCTGTGATGGATATCCAGGTCTGTCTGCCCCCCCCCCCCCCCCCAAATCCGCTGGTTGTTTCGGTTTTCCTACAGCAGGTGTCACAGGAAAATTCGAAGAGTGACACCCTTGAGCAGTGCAGTGATGTAGGTGGTTTTAGGGTTTCCCTGAGTCTGAGCTGCCAAGAGCAAGTCTCGCGTCCATCACTGTGGGAACAGGAGTGGCCGCGATGCCATTGGCAGGTCGCCTGGCTTGGCTGTCAGACCTGAAGGCATCACAGTCCTATGGGAACAGTGCTGGTCATTCATTCACACTATTCTCATTCATCCTCACTGCCTCCATTCACACTGTACTCATTCATCCTCACTGTATCCATTTACACTGTACTCATTCATCCTCACTGCCTCCATTTACACTGTACTCATTCATCCTTACTGTATCCATTTACACTGTACTCATCTTCACTACAACCATACTGAATTCGTTCAAACAACATTAATTTGCTCACTGTGTTTCATTAATTTATTCCTTTGTCAGTCATTTTCCAGTAGTGTATTCTTGCAGGGATGGTTTGCAATAAAAGTAAACACAGAAGACTACTGATATGAGGCATTTATATACAGGCACTCAACATGTATGAAGATATTTATATATATATAGGGTTTGTTTTTTTTCCATTCACAAGTATCTATGCTGCCTTCACTATATATGTGCACGGAATTTCTATGTTACTATGTATCCATCCGTCTTCTATCAGCTTATACTGGGCAGGGGTGTTGGGGCCTAGACCCCATCAAGAGTGCCGTAGGGCCCTTGGTGTTGGCTTCATCAGATTAGGATTGGACTGAATCTCTCTGGACCAAACAGATACTTGTCCACTGCCTGGGGTATCATTACATCTTTGTGTGCCTAACTAATACATTAACTGCACATCTATATCTGCACTGGTTGGGTGACACTTTGGTTACATAAAGAAGCTTTGAATGGTTATTATACTATTTGGCTATGGAGCTAAATCATTGAGTGCATCTTCTCCAGCTAATTCATTTCATGGATCTGGATCATATTTAAGCTTTTTAACCAAACCAGATTCATAAAGCCATTGCTCTGGTCAAAACCACTTCCGTGGTCAGTCTTGGGACAGGCTACCTGTGGCAGGAAAGGTGAAGTTGCTTGGTTTCTGGCCTCGTGCTTCCTAAGGGACCTCCCTGTACATTGTTTTGGATCTCTTGGGTAGCATCATGCTTCAGGTTGGAGACTTGTAGCATGACGGCTGCCGGTTCAAGTCCCAGAAGAGTTCTGCTGTCAGCCGACATCAGCCAGGGGACAGGATGACAACACCGTCCGATGTTATACTTTGAGAATACACAACAGGCAGACTGGTTATATACTGAAACTTGAAACCTCACTCGAGCATTAATGTTAGCATCCAGCCCCATGAGCACCAGGGTGGCCCGTTTCACATCACCATCTGGTGTCAGCATCCAGCCCCATGAGCACCAGGGTGGCCCGTTTCACATCACCATCTGGTGTCACTATCCAGCCCCATGAGCACCAGGGTGGCCCGTTTCACATCACCATCTGGTGTCACTATCCAGCCCCATCTTTTGTTGACACTGACTCAGTTTACCTTTTTGTACTTAGTTCAGTTTGACTCCATATCACAGGAAAACAAAAAAGTCTCAATGATTTCATTGTTCAAAGAAATTCATGCCAAATGCACGTTTATCAATAGCTTTATTGTAAGCAAAGTGTGCGAATAAATCATTTTATCCTGTATGTTGTTTGCAGTTTATATTAAATTTCTGCACTTAAAATGGACT
This sequence comes from Hyperopisus bebe, assembly GCA_026777045.1. Lineage (NCBI taxonomy): Eukaryota > Metazoa > Chordata > Actinopteri > Osteoglossiformes > Mormyridae > Hyperopisus > Hyperopisus bebe. The sequence goes on from JAODJW010000094.1 coordinate 1,572,668, forward strand.
AATGTACTGGCGCTGCCCGTCATCGGTTTGGTTCGTGGCTGCGATCAGACTGACTCTGAGTGGCCTTGGCGTTACTTCAAAAATGCATATTTTTAAATACAAATGTGCACTGAACTTTAACACCGTCTACCTTCTCGTAAAAGATTCTCTGGCAACACCCAGGTATTTTAAACAGAACTTTGGAGGAATTAATCACAGACACATTGTGGAGCGCTTAGCATGTCAGCTGCTTCCACTGTGAAGCCATACCAGAACTGCAGACATGGTAAACAGGGTGAGCAGATGGTAAATGGGCCTATTGCACTGTATCATTTTGTGTACATTTATAATCAATATTTAATGAAATTAACACATTTACATGTCACTGACTTATGCTTTATGGGGAAGATAGTATTACACTTAGGAGTGCAATTGTTTGACAGTATACCCTGACAACACCTGAAACAGATGCATCATGAGTGCTGTTCCATATCACGGTTTAAATGATCACACACCAAAACGCTATTACATCACAGTGCAAAACGTGAGCCGTCTATGTTAGCGACCTGCTAAAAGAATGCACAAGCTAATTTTTCCATGAGTCATGTCAGTCACTGTACAAGTAACAAGATGCAATTTAGCGAGATTTCATGTGACTGAAAATAATAAATAAGTTTATAAAACTGTCATGGATGTTCGTGTTATTTATTGAGTGTCTGGGAGGGTATTATACCCATATCATCAAAAACCGCCATACTGGGATATATGGATATCATACAGTGAATTTTCCATAGCTTGCAGCCCTAATTCCAAACAGCACAATAGGCTTTAAGGAAAGGACTACATTAATTGCTAAAGAGTGTATAGTCGCAGAACAGCCATTAAAAAGTCCGGTCAAATAAAACGACCACAAGGACTACTCAAAGAATTACACAGAGCCAGGATCTCAAAATTCCAAATTTTACTTCAAGAAAGATTTGGGGGGCAGTACATAAAGAGTGTAAGGGTGTGCGGGCATATGTGTGAGGAAGAGTCTCAGCTGTCCAATCCTGACTCCAGCCTGGAGGGAGGTTACACAGCAGAACAGCGACGATCGAAGCCCATGTGGCGCGCGCAACCAAATTTACCGCTGGCACCCCCCCACCAAGTCCTCGATGACATCATCACATGAAATACGACCAACAACGTCAGGGTTGATACTCATTACAGCCAGACTGCTGAGGCGTTCTTGACACATTGTAGACCTTAAGTAGGTTTTGATGAGCTTTGATTTTGAAAAGCTTTCTACTGAAGCTACTGTAACTGGCAGAGTCAATGCAATCCGGAGAGCGACCCACAGGTTTGGATAAATATCAGAGAGCTGCTTTGCTTGTATGAATTTCAGCAACTCCAGCGCCGTGAAGGTCTGTGATGGTAAATCAGGTAGGTCTCGCAGCTCCTGAGCAAGCTCCCTTCCATCCAAATCAGACTGTCCTCCACAGCTCAAAGCATGGCCAAGCGCCTCTGCTTGCTCTATCAGATCTTGGTGGGGTAGGCTTTGGAAGTTAGACAGAATACCAAACTTGTTTTCAACATCCCCAAGAGTCTGGAATCTCTCCTTCACAGCAAAGATGGCAGAATCAACAATCATGTTAAAGAAGTTCACCTCAAGATTCTTAAGGGCATCATTTACTGGCTCATCTGGAGACTCATAGGAAGACAGTTTGCTTGTAGACCTCAGCTTTTTTTGTGTAAGGACTTCCTCCACATTCATTTCTTCACACATGTCCTTGGCTGAGCTTTGTGCAGCCACAAAGCCTGTGGTTCTGTAACTCTGCAGAGCAACTTCAGCATGGTTCAGCAGATTGACAGCTACACTCACCTGCAGTGTTTCAGACTGCAGGACTTTGTTCAAATGTTGTATTTCATTCAAGATGTCATACCAGATAACTGTGCAAAGTAAAAAGCGGAACGAGCCCACCTCCTCCGCCAGGAACTGGGCCT
>JAODJW010000094.1:1638118-1654700 GCA_026777045.1 Hyperopisus bebe
GGGGGGGGGTGAAGGTTAGTGGGGGAGGCGAGCGTGCAGGCGAGCAAGCTGGCAGAGAGGTGACCCATACCTTTATCAGGATCCAGTGTGTTCAGGCTTCTGCCCAGACTGGCAAACTGAGGAGGGGCAACAACCAAGTTAGAGTCCATGAAGCAGACCTTTCCCATCATGCCTCTGGAGGTTTGGGCTCCGCCTCCAACCTTCACTAAACAGGACCAGGAGCTAAACCCGCTGGCTTTTTAAACCCGCTGTGTGTTTTGCGTCTGTCCCCAGCCCATGTTCCCTCCTGGCAGGAGGCTCTCAGACACCTACCTCCCCCATGACGGCGATGGGCGTCTCGCCCTTGGCCTGGGCCACCCGCTGCTCTATCAGGTAGTACATGTACTCGTCGTACAGCAGCCGGATCAGGTGGAAGGAGCCGAAGCTGGCGGCGCTGCGCAGGGTCAGGTCGCGGATCACCATGGAGCTGGGGGTTAAAGGTCATCACCAGGACGGGGCAGGGCATGGAGGAGCGGGGAGAAGCAGGAATCAGGGCACAGTGGGGGCTACGGGTTTTAACCATTCCAAAAGCCCCAGCACGATCCATGCGGGAAGGTGCTGATTCGCTTCGGTCAAAACCGGCCAACTATGTCACTCACCTGTAGAAGGACCACTTCAGCAGGAAGAGTTTAGCCGCCTTGGGAAAGGTGGCGCTGGCCTGGTAGGGCTTTAGGACCTGGGAGACAACCCCATCCAGCCAGGCTGCCCACTGCTCCAGTGAGTTCTGCTGCTGCAGCGTGAGCTTGAAGTCCTGCTCCAGCTGCTGGACCAGCCGGTCCTCACAACGGCACACCCACGAGGCCTGCTCCTTGAGGGGAAAGGGGGAGACCGGCAGGGTCACCGAGTTAGCCGGCGGCTCGCTGTGGTAACAGAGCTGCTGCTAGCTACACCCCCCCCCCCACGCGGACACAGGGAGAGCCCCCTTGGTGCTATTGCTACGGAGAGCTGGGTGCCAGCACACGCACAGCTACAACTGACTACGTGACCCACGCACCCCGAAACCTGTTCCAGACAGAGCCAGGGAGAGATGTCTAGAAGGAGAGAGGAAAGAGAGGTCAGCATGTACCTCTGGCAGCAGTGGAGCATGGATGGGGGGGTATGGGGGGGGGCTGGGCGCTAACCTGCACATTGGCGAAGTCCACACGGTTCAAGTCACTCAGCATCTGGTTGATCTGCGCCGTGTTCTGCAGGACTGCCCGCGCTGCCTGGGCCAGATGATTGAGGGACGTATACCGGCGCAGGGTCTGCGCAAATGCACTGGCAGACGTCACCTGCAGGAGGCGCCAATTTGGAGAATTAGAATGGGACGGATGGGGTATCTGTATATTGTACTGGCATGCATTTCTCATGTGACTTCATCAGTGTGTTTATTCTCTTCAAATGCACTGGCTTGGCGTGTGAATGTGGGGAGGTGACCGCTAACCTTGATGCGAACCATCTCCTCAGGGATGTTCATCATGGCATTGGTCAACCAGCTCTCCAGGCTCTTGGCAAAGTTGCGGATGGCTTGTGTTAAGGCACCTGCGGGACAGTAGAGACTTTGTCAAGTTTGTTTTTCTTTCTGCATGCAGATGGGACTGGACACAATGTTAGCATGAGTGGTGGGTGAACTATTACCAGGACTCTCATTGGGATAAGCTGAGAATGAGCGACAGTGGTGCTGACATGTTAGGACACTCACTGGGGCTGAGTTGGACATTAGCATTAGCAGTGTTGTCATGTTAGCAGGACACTCACTGGGGCTGAGCTGGACATTAGCATTAGCAGTGCTGTCATGCTAGCAGGACAATCACTGGGGATGAGCTGGACATTAGCATTAGCAGTGCTGTCATGCTAGCAAGACACTCACTGGGGATGAGCTGGACATTAGCATTAGCAGTGTTGTCATGTTAGCAGGACACTCACTGGGCATGAGCTGGACATTAACATTAGCAGCGTTGTCATGCTAGCAGGACAATCACTGGGGATGAGCTGGACATTAGCATTAGCATTAGCAGCGTTGTCATGCTAGCAGGACAATCACTGGGGATGAGCTAGACATTAGCATTAGCATTAGCAGCGTTGTCATGTTAGCAGGACACTCACTGGGGATGGGCCGCAGTACATCAGGGATGAGGATCTCCACCAGGCTCTGGTACAGTATGTTGTCACACTGGCGGCTCCAGCGCACTACCGGCTCATACTTGCACAACAGCACCAGACACGATTTGGGTAGCCGCTTCTCCGATTCATCGTGGCTGTGGCAGGAGACACGCAGGTCAGCTGAGGGCAGTGCAGCCATGTGACTGGTGCATATCCTCTTGTAGCCTAAGAAAGCTGGAACCAAGGGGTGTCAGACTCACACGCTGAGTGGGTCCACCTCACCAGCCGGATTCTCACTGAACCTCCAGAAGGTCTTCCACAGGGTTTCCACCAGGGTGAACTGTAGGTTGATCATCACATCCAGGATGGCCTGTAGAGGGACAGGATAGGTAACATTTTGGCTGGCCACCGGCGCTGCCATGGGGCTCGGAGGTATGTGGGTCGGGCGCTACCTCGCAGTGCTCACGATACAGCAGCTGGAAGCCTCTGATGTGCTCCAGCATGATCCCTTCGGGTAGGGCCTTGCCCTGCAAGTCTATCTCCGAGAACTCGGGCAGAGAGCGGGATGCATCTGATCACAGGAGAAGCAGCCATTAAGCTCCCTCTTCAGGCGAATCCCCACTTCCTCCTCTCACATCTCTCACTTACCAAGAAACTGCTGGTACTGCTGCACCTGGGCGCTGATGTCAGAAAGCCCCGCCCCCTGCTGCTGCCCCACCCCCTGGCCCATTCCGTTCGTCATGCCTTCGACTTTCTGCACTGGCTTTAACCTTCAGAAGCCGAGAAGAAAATAGACAGTAGATAATCAAAGTAGCCAATCAAAGTGCAGCTGACTTGCTGGTCAGGGATCTGGTATGCTGTTGTACCTTTAGGCAGGAACTTCGTTTCAGGAAACTAAACATCAATTAGGGAAATAAATGACATCAGAGAGGCAAGAGGAAAAGCGCCTCACCTCTGCTTCTGGGAGAAAGGCTGCTGCCTCATGGCCAGGTGCTGCTGGTCTTCCATCAGCCGTAGCAGAGAGGAGCTGCCCTTGATCCTCAGCCCATAGTAGTGGTACTTGGAGTTGCCCCTGGGAGGGACAGAGACATGGTTAGAGCTTGGCGGGTTGGCGAGGCGAAGGGTGCGTCTAGGCGGGGCGTCCTCACCGGGTGCCCAGCCGCCGCGTCCGTAGCCCCATGAAGACGGAGCGGATGAGCTTGCCGAAGGAGGCGGCGTTCACCGGCTCCTGCTTCTGCTCCTGGCAGTGCAGCAGGTAGTGGCAGTAGAGGGTGGAGCGCGGCAGGCTCACGCCCTCCGCCGTCTCGTAGTTATCCAGCAGCCACTGCACCTGGGGGGGCACCAGGGGGCGCCATCACACAAACAGGAACACACACCTGGCAGATGTGCAGGCATGCTCGTAGGGATGCACGCGCTCCACACTCACGCAGAGCGAGCGGTCAGCGCGGTCCTCCGTACTGACCGTGGCGGGCGACGCCCGGATGCTGTGTGAGTAGTTCTGGTTTCCGGCGGCCCCGCTCAGCATGTACCCTCCTTGGATGACGTAGCTGCTTCCGCTGCCGCCGTTGCTGCCGCCGCCGGTTCCCCCCGCCCCCGCTGCTGTGGTCCCGCCCCCAGCCCCTGTGGCTGCCGCTGCCCCACCGGGGGTGCTTCCTGCCACCACGGCCACGGTGCCTGCGGTGGCCGTACCCGAGGTGGTGTTGGCCACAAACATGGACACGGCAGCGCCCCCTGCCGTCACGGGTACGGCCTGCGACGTGGCTGGTGCCGCCACCTGAGCCCCCGAGGCGGGTGGAGCCTCGTAGTAAGAGGAGGGGCCAGTCTGGGTGTAGAGAGGGGCGTCCGAGTAGGTGTAGCTGCTGGACCGTCTGAACGGGGGGGGCACGGGGTGAGGAGACAACAAAGGAGTGAGGGTACTCAGACTGGTGCACGGTGTTTCTCATACGTGCACGAGAACTCACATGGTGCTGGTGGTGTAGCTGGTCTCTCCGCCATCCACGTACTGAACTTGGCTGGAGTACACATGCTGGACTGGCACTGACTGCAACTGCTGCACCTGAGGCAACACACACTGAGTCAGCATGGCGCCCCCTGGAGGATGAGCCACGGCATGGCAGTCTACAGAATCCAGCCCAAAAACGCTACGGGGATACACTGAAAAATGCAATTGGGCCAAAAGCTCTCACAGCTTATTCGAGTAATTCAGGAAGTGGCCTGGAGTTCTCTCACCCTATCTATCTGCACCTGCGTCCTGCCCGCCTTCTCTACCGGCACCTACTCTATGCATGGCAGTCAGCTCACGCAGCATCCGTGGCTGGAACATGACCACTGGGGGGCAGTGGTGAACATCCACAAAGGGCAGCGGGAGGGAGTGGGCCTGGGGGAAGGGGAGCTAGAAGGGGGCGCGACCCACAGTGCAGCAGAGTGGGACGCCAGTGGCCCACGGCGGCTTCTCACTGGAGATGCACCCCCCCTGTGACTGATCTTTTCACCTGGCCTGCCTCTACCTGCTCCTCCCTCCCTGATACAGAGTCTCTGAAAGCAGGGGGAGACACCACAGGACACTGTGCACCATGAGCACTGGAGCCCCCACAGCATTGGGCGGGACAGAGACACCACGGTGTGACCACGGGGGTGCGGGAGAGAGGCATGGCTCTTATATGGGGGGCATCAGAACAGCCTGACCCTCGAAACCAAGGTTGGTTTGGCTACTTAGAGAGGAACTTCCCCAGCAGACTAGGGGACGCCTACAGCAGAAGCAAAGGGCCACCTGAAAATGGACCCTCCCAGCCCAGCCCCCCGGAGGTACCTGCTGCACCACCTGCGTGGGCACGGCCGTCTGCACCGCGGGCGGAGGAGGGCTGGAGTCAGACACCGAGTCGCTGGAGTGCAAGGAGCCCTCTGGGGGAGAGAAAGAGGGAGAGCAAGTGAGATAGAGAGAGGGGTGGAGGGAAAGACAGGGAAGGGGGATGACAGCCAGGCAGGGATGAGCGCCAGCAGTGTGGAGTAGAACTGGAACCCGCTGGGCGTGGGGGGTGGGGGGTACTCACGGTGCCCGCCGTGGGGGCAGTACAGCCATCCTGAGTAGTACATCGCTGCCAGGGCACAGGGTGGGGATGCAGCCACGGAGAGACAGGCTCTCCTAGCCTGCATCTGCCTCCCCTTATATCACTCAAAAGGACCGCAGCCTTGGACAGGTAATCTCCACAAACGGGAGCCGAAATCCCCCCTCGGCATAAACACGGGGATCATGTTGAGGAAGGAGCGGGGGGGGGGGACTCCTCTCCATCTCGCTCTCTCCCAAGGTGCAGGCCTCTGCACCTCTAATGACACCGTCCTGTCATTTCCTGATGGGGCCTTTACTGTGCTGGGGCCGCGTAGCGATAACCAATTCATAGGGGCTGTTTGTCGCTTATCTGAGGAGCTCCTGCACGCCCAGAGACGTGGTCTGGAGAAGACAGAGCAGCATGGGGGCGTGGCACACCGGTCCGCCCGCGATCGCAAGGAGGCGCGAGCGACAGCAGCCATGGAGCGCCCTGCCTATTTTTCCTTCCTGCTGAAACGGGACACCAGTGTTACGTGACACTGACTGGGTCACTCCACTTATAGACAGGCCTGAAATAAACACAGGCCGCGTTAGCGGCAGCGCCAGCGTGCGGAGGAGGTCGGCCCAAACAGCCAGACGAGCGCAGCGCGAGAGAGAGAGAGAGAGGGAGAGGGAGGGAAGGAGGTTTCTTCCCTGCTCCAGGAGTCCCAGGGTAGTGGGTTTGGTGGCCTGGGTTTCGGAGACAAGTCTGCGGCTGTCCGATAGTATCCATCTCATGATTTTTTCCTGTGCTAAAATCTCCTCAGGTTTACTCATGACACCTCCTACCCAGAGGGCATTTACAACCCTGTGAGCCAGCGGCTGCTGGCCCTCTGGGGACACACCGCAGTGACGTAGTAAAGCCCCGTGCATGGGAACCCTTTAGGGGGTCTCAGCTCTGACCATGTGACCTCGGCGCTGACCATGTGATCTCAGCGCTTCACCACCCTGCTGAGGGACTGGCATCCCATCCAGGACGTCCCCTGCCCTGTGCCCTGCGATAGACTGGCACCCCACCCAGGGTGTCCCCTGCCCCGTGCCCTGTGATGGACTGGCATCCCATCCAGGACGTCCCCTGCCCTGTGCCCTGTGATGGACTGGCATCCCATCCAGGACGTCCCCTGCCCTGTGCCCTGTGATGGACTGGCATCCCACCCAGGGCGTCCCCTGCCTTGTGCCATATTCTGCTTGCCATTTTCTCTAAATTTGGAGTAAAATAAGCATGGTTCTGGAAAAGTCTGGCAGTCCCTCGCCGCATCCCCACTCATGCCGCCCCCTCACCAGTGACGGTGACCACGATGTACTGCGGTGTGCTTTGCCCGTTGCTGGAGGCAGTGCCGGAGCCCTGGATCTCCGCGGTGACGTACTGCGCTGGTGCGGCCTGCTTCTGCGACGTGGCCTGGGCTGCCGGGGGTGTGGCCTGGCCTGTCTGAGGAGTGGCAGTGGCTGTGACGGGCGGGGGCGTGACTGCCGTCTGCAGTTCAGCCAAGAAGGGGGGCGGGGCAGGAGGAGTGGAGGTGGGAGGGGCCGGCGGCTGGCCAGGAGCCACGCCCAGAGCACCCCCTGGTTGCTGCGTGGGCTGCTGCAGCTCCTCCACGTAGCCTGGAGTAGCCATCACCACCGTGGGCAGTCTGCACTGCAGGGGGAAGAAGGAGCCGTCAAAAGTCACGTTCACACACAACTCAACCAGGTTCCACCCTGCGCTCACGCGGCCTTCCTGACACACGTGTATCCACCAGGTCCTCCCCACTTCACCAGTGATTTACCCAGAGCCATAAACCTGAGTACCATGCACCCTGCACACGCCCACCAAATACCAAGAGTCCGATCTATTCAAGAACAAAAAAAAACCCGTTTGACCCCTGTCAGCGTGTCATTAGAGGCACCATGAGGCAGAGACCCACTGCACAGCCCACTCATGCGCAACCACGACGCATATTTAAGTGCGACTTTCAGCCACGGATGCTTGACCTGCATTTCATGCGACGCGTTGCTCCGACTGCGTTATGAACGCCCGAAGGCATTACTCGGGACTGCCTCTGTCACGGCGTGCCAGCTGTCAGCGGGTAACGGGAAGAGAAACTGAGGAAAGGACAGGGCTGTGGGGGTGGTTCTGATGTAACATGATAGCTGGAATTCATGGCTGCCCCCCTCTAGGGCGTCCCCCCCCGCAGCTAGCCTCGACCACACAGGGCTCCGGTTTCGTGTTTCATCCCAAAGATGTTTTCATCTCCAGGTGCTGAGCGTTTCAAAGGAAACACGCCACAGGCATGCAGAAAACACATCGATTTGAAAGAAAAAACAGCAGGCTGGACTAATTCCAGCCCCGGTTATGGAAGAAAGTAGCAAGACAACAAAGCCTTTGTGCCAAAAACAATCATTTCATCAGAAATTCACTCCTATTGTTACATTTCTCATTTTTTCCCACAAAACAAGCATTCTGTCTGTTCCGTCTCACTGGCAGATTCTGTCTGTCCCGTCTCACTGGCAGATTCTGTCTGTCCCGTCTCACTGGCAGATTCTGTCTGTCCCGTCTCACTGGCAGGCTTGAGGGTCAGGCTGTGGCCCCTGATGCTTGCGAAAGGGAGACAGTGACTTGTGTTGCTTGAGTGACCAATTATGTTCTTATACAGGAGGATGCATCTTCACTTACGTAGTATAAGGATGCATCTCCACTTATGTAGCATAAGGATGCATCTTCAGTTATGTAGCATAAGGATGCATCTCCACTTATGTAGCATAAGGATGCATCTCCACTTATGTAGCATAAGGATGCATCTTCAGTTATGTAGCATAAGGATGCATCTCCACTTACGTAGCATAAGGATGCATCTCCACTTATGTAGCATAAGGATGCATCTCCACTTATGTAGCATGCCACGTGCCACACAGACAGTCAGTGTCACGCGTTTTCCCCAGCTGCCGGCTCTAAGGCAGCCGCCGTTGCACCCTAGACAAAGTGCATCCCTTTTGCATGCGAGCCCCTTTCTAACCCACGTCTGCGCCATCTGTTCAAAGGGTGTGTGTCAGAAAGACGGTAAGAAAAAAAACAGAAGCGGATAAGGGCTTTTGTTTTCCCCTGAAAGCTCTCCGAGGAACTTCCTGTATGAGAAAAAAATAGTCTGTACTGAAATAAAGAAAGGATATACGCAGGAGAGATGCTTCCGAAAGCGCACGCAAGCTGCAACAAAATCAGCGGCCGCGGCTGGGAAGCCACATCGTCCGGCCCTCAGCAGCGTGAAACCTGAAGCGGGACCTTCTGACAAACGTGGAGAAGCTCGTCTAATAAGCCAGCCACCCTCGACACAGGCTGTCAAGGTCAGGCACAGGCTACAGTGCCCTACCCTTAGACACAACATGCTGATTTAACTCACAGCCCTTTCTAAAATCTTTATGTCTCCCCTCCCACCTACAGTATAACTACTTAATTTATTTTTTCTTTACTATAGAACAACTAATTTATGGTGACCTTAATATATTTTTGTCAAACACTTTGGGGATACTTTGTTGGGAAAGGTGCTGTATTAAAACATCTAACTAAATATATACTATTTTTAAGTAAGACATTTCAATACAACTTTATTGAAAAAAGCATGTGGAAGGAGGCCAGTCTCATGCACAGTCAGATGCTGGAAACACAAACATTCTGACAAGACCATTTTCACAAATCTGTACACAATATGTCTGCTTGATTTGCGTTACACCCATATTAACCTTGATCAGTTTGTGTGGGAGTCTTGTCCTGATTTCCCTGTGTAATTACTTGCAGTAATTTTTCAAGGAGCATTTGTACGACACAGACAACTGATGGTACAATAACTTCAATTGCGTTCTGCTGATCATTTTATTTATCTTTGATTACAGCAGGGAATAAACAGTCTTAATGAGTCAAGCCCCAACTCGGTCTATTCTGTAGGAGAACACAAATTAAGCAAATCAGGATAAGAATTTTTTTTATTCACCTCGCAGCTTATTACCAATAGAAAACATATGGAGAGGGATGGACTGGTCGTTGTGGCTACAGGGGGAATTCCCAACAGGCTGGCCTATCGTGGGCCAGGACTAAAATATATTTTAAGTCCATTTCTGTGTAGGGATCAGTAGGCCTATATATTGCCAGTGTTATCATTTAAAATTATAAGAGACGATAGAAACTGGAGTCCTTCAGCAGCCCTACAGTCTTTACATACATTTTTTCAGCACCAGTCTGACACCTCAACAGCACTGTTAACCTGCCCAAATGTCCAAATAACAACTGGAGTTAAGCGGCTGAGAGCCACGGGGTATCCTGTATAACAAACACAATGCAGCTCTTGAGGGCAGGGACTTCAGGATGGGCTGGACGAAGCTATTGAGTGCTGTCAATCACTGACTAACTTCACCTATGCTACTCTGTAAGCTCACGCTGGAATCACTGACAGATCATGCTTTGTAATCACACCCATCACAGTTTCAAGCAAAATAACAAGCAAAACCTGGAGCACTAGGTAAGGAGACTTGCAGTCCTGATAATTAAAGCATTAGAGATCTGATTAAAAACCAAATTTACATTTTAACTTGAGATTTAAATTCATGTAATTAAACAGTATTAAAGGCATGATGTCAATTATGTCACTGCCATAATTTATAAAATATGTTCATTGGCACATAATTTGGGTCAAATTGTGTATATAAAATAGGTGTTCACATCGCTCCTACTAACCCCAAATACTTTCCCCCAAAGGTCTAATTCAGCAACGCAAGCAAAGATTCAGTGTGTCAGCCTTATTTGGTTTAATAATTAAAACTATCCAAAGTAGTTTAAAGTGGTGCTTGAATAATTTATTAACATTAATATTTTTGTCATATTGATTTGTGTTGTCGAACCATGGACGGAAGTGACGACACACAGGATTTTGTCCATGTCCGATGTGCAAAAAAAAAAAAAAATCATGACCTCATGACCACAGATAGCTATTCTGTATCGGTCTTGTCACAAGACGAGTCAGTGTTCAGTGACATATAATCGGCCTCCGCCGACACCAACAGCCCACTCTTCTCAATGCACCTTTCTCCAATAACGGTTCTCGCTTAATCAGCTCCAGGATCATTTTCCACCATCGCGATCCTGTCATATCAGCGTGGCACCTCAAAGCTTTTCGGCTTTTCTTTTTTACTATTTAGCGTCGCGCGACTGCGTTCGCTTACGCATACTGTTTATAATACGTACATTTCTTTAATAGTTTTACTACTTAAACGCATTTTTACTCTGCACATTGTTTACTTTTACATATTGTGTAATGTTTATATATAGTTCACTTCCTATTTGCGATTGCATCGACATGGGAAGTCACTAACGTAATCTACTTGCATGTAACACAATGACAGTGTAAACTTTCGAATCTTGAATGGATGGTGGTAACAATGATTGTGTGCAGCTATCAAATTAGTTTCTGTTTGTGTGTAGCTCTCTGATTTAGCAGGGTGATCGTCACCGAAGGGGCGGTAGCGTTTCCATGTACCGCTTTTCATTAACCACCTTGCAGACGAGTCCGCAAACCGGTCGTCTTAGCCTTAATTTGATCCGGTAAAATTAAGCTAAATTGGTCTGTCCAGTGTTAATTAAACAGTCCGTTTTCGTTATTTCATCTTTTTAAACACGGCCAAGTGTTACAGGTGTATTACGTGTTTTAAAAAAGTTCGTTTTGAGCCCTTTGTTAAACAAACGCCGTAGCAGTTACTTGCTCTGCGCAGCGTCTGCGTAGCTCTTCGTCAAACCTAAGTCGCACTGGCACCGGATGGAAGTTCAGCCCAACTGCACTTGCTGGTTCCATGCCTCCAGTGCATCCGTAAATTAAACAAATACAGATATACATGAACTCGACCTTACGTGTGGTTTCTCAACGATGAGTAACGAATGACTTTAACGCGAAAAACTATGGGAAGCGCAGAATCTGGAGTTTGAATTTACCTCTTTTAAGGAAAAAGAGACTGAATGAAGGAAAGCCGCTATACACGGCGCATAGCCAGCTGGTCGGTAATTACATGCTGAAGAGTGAAGAGAACAGACACATGGACGTAAATAGAGATTAGAAGCGAGACCGGACCCCCAGCACCTCTCACTAAAGAGCGCGGCCTTGCGCTTCCCCACCACTTTTCATTGGGGCTACTTAATGCCTCGTCATCATTGGCAGGTCGCTGGTTAAGCTCGCCTTCCAATTGGCTACCGCCTAATGTCAATCACGCAAGACCCCCGGTCGCCGTCCCCTCCCTTTCCCGTCACCCCACCCCTAACACACTTCCCCGTTTGACACCCCTACTCTGACAGCCGCGGAAGACGATCTGCCAAGCATATGGCTCGGCGACTTTCGCTGGCGCAGACGAAACTTAGAAAAAGCTGCTTATAAACGCAGATCCTCACAATATCTGTAAGAGTCGGTGTGAGACTGCGGCAACCATAAACAACGACCGTTCAAAGTGAGCAGAAAAACGTTTGCTTGTAAAATACAAAAATTTTACCAAAACGACACGAACGACCTCGCCACTTCCCGTTTTCTACTTTGTAATATTAGCCATTTTACCCATTGCTCTAGTTTCCCAGAGTCCGGCAAAATACTACGTTTCTGAAACAAAACCAAATAAAGTACAGCAACCTCGCACATTACAACACCCGCCATTTTGTACTCCAATCACGGATTTGACATCGTCATAACAACCGCCTGCAAGTGGAAAGCGGCTAGGCACAGATACAGCACTCGCACCCCCGCCTCGATCCAGCAAGCTATGTGCGGCTACAGAAACAACAAACGAGGAAATAACAGCAGTGTTTCCGATCGTTTTCATTTAAAAAATATTTGACGACGAACAAAGTTTTCGTTTTCATCACCTTTGATCTCCAGTGGATTTTCCTCCGGTATTTTTGGCGTTGTTATTTTTTAAAGGTTCGGGTTGTTGTTGTTGATTCTCGTTGCTGGGTTCTTGTCGCCAGGACTACCGTGGCTATGGCGCTTCGTCCTCACCGGGGCAACTGTTGCTACCCACCTAGTTTCATCCCTCCCTCTCCTAGCTATTGATTGGCTAAATTGCGAAACGAACTATTAACTTGTTTTCCTACGATAGGGCCATTCACTTGTCAATAAACTGCCTCTCATTTTATTCGCAAGAAGGCTCTGTCAATCACATAAAGGAACTGCGCAATTTAAACCTAAACCAAATTCTTCTGCAATTGGGCCATTCAACTGTCAATCAAACTGGATTATTACTATTAGACTGGAAATCTATCGCCGTGTGTGTGTGTGTCTCCTTTCCAATAAGCTTCTTACTTTTTTTTTTGCTTTTTGTTCAGTCATTTTTAAGTGTTTATCACCTAAATGGAATAATATGTCCAGCTAGGTGAATCATTAGTTATAAATGTCAGGTATTATCGCTCAAACTTAATCAACTAAGCAACACGTTTTACAATAAAAAAGTCCAGAAAAATATGTAGTGGGATATAATGTTATGTGAGATCATTCTCTGAGAAATACATCTGTATGTCCCTGTATTCAATACATTTTTATTGCAAAATAATGTATATACAAATAGTGCTTATTACTGTAAATGTCATGTTTGGGAGAAATATGTAAGCTACACAAATCAATCAAACACGCAAAGGGGAAAAGTAAATATCCATATTTAATACAATATCGAAACTTAAATGCTAATTGTTACCATTTCCACATGGCACAAACATGGCGATAACCTCGATGCATAACATTTAACGCAAAAACTTGCAAACACACTTGTCTGGTTTCAGTCCCATTATAACGGCCTGATGGCAAGATTTAGCATAAAACAAGACAGGATGTCAAAAAACAAAACAAGTGTGGCTGAAAGGTCACAAGATTACCTTGGGTTCATGCTTTTTTTTTTTGAGACTTTTTAAAAGAGTTTTCTAAACTTACACGTTGAATTATCCATTGAGAAAAAAACCACCAGCTCGGAGTATCGGTTCAAAACACTTTGTAGAGTCTACAATGCACCTTCATGGGGCTGCGTCATGTCGGCTGTCTAATGACGCGTACAAAGTGTTACTTTGGCAGCGTAGGTGTAACCTTAACTCTGGGACGCCATGTGCCAAGCAGCGCAAACATAAGAATCCCGTCAGCTCTTCTTGTTTCATCCTGCCTTTTTTATCGCTGAAAAGCAGTCGGTATTGGGTCCAGCACAGAGAGAGTTTCTCAGAGCTATACGTGCTTGTCGAAATGTCACATCTCAGAATTACACAAAATGTCCAATTACACGCCATGATTGTTTATCGCTCCTATTAAGTCTACATGAAGCGAATAAGGATGTTTGGTCTGAGTGCTATTTTGCTTGCAAAGATCAGAAAATGATGCGGAAAATGCCAACCGCGCAGTCACTGTCAGTTGTAGGTCGCTTTGTTACTTCCGCTCGAGGTGAGGAACCTTTGGCTCTCAGGCTGTAGATAATGAAATGCAGCCTTAGCCCCTATCTGCTCTTATTATTATGCTCAAACTCCTTATCGGTTGCTTAAAGGTCACACTATTTCTGCATGTCGCAGGGTAACGCTGGGTGTCCTGACACGACCCCAAGGGTGTGAGTCTGAGGCGACATCCAGAGGTGGCTTAGATGCAGCAGGGGGCGCGGTTGGTACTCTGAGGAAAAAAACCATTAGCTTTGATGTGTTTTATTGTTGGACAAAAAAAATCCCATTATAAATCATTCAGATTGTGTTAATGCAATAGCATAAATGACCACTGAAAACATGAATGAAAGACTTTCTATTGCACTGCGAAACATAAAAAGTAATAAGCTTAATAAATCGCCTGAAAAGAACTAATTAGAAATTAATTGAATCATGTTTATTAGTGATCGATATTTATTATATTATATATTAATTCAGATGCAGATAAAAAGTAAATAAATAATGCAAAATTATTATCCCTTGCACTGCATGTGATCTTCTGCTTTTTTCAGCCCTTTCTCTGGCTGATGCATCAGTTACATTGGGAGCCAACAAGGATTTTGCACATTTGTATGCATTAAGTTGGAGCTGGCCCTGAGGATGGAGATACAGGTGGAGGGAGGTGACAAGGGGACAGAAAGGTCATCTGTCATCAGATGAGATGTACCCCTATGGAAAACGCTCTGCTGATTATGCCGCGTCCTGTCCTGACATTGTCTCCGTAAAGGTCCCATCCTCTATCTCGTTCGACTATCTGTGGCTCTGCTGCTGCATGTGGGTTGTGTGTCCCACCCCAATATAAGGGGGATGTAGGGGACCAGGCGGCACACAGCAGTGACCAAGGCAAAGAGCAGCAGCCAGGAGGACAGGAGGACTCCCCAGGAATATCACAGCACTGCAAAGCTCCGCCCCGCTTCCCCGGCCGGCTATGTGGAAAGGCGCACTGCTGGCCGTTTGCCTTCTGGTGGCCAGAACTGGGGCCACCGACACTCACCCTGCCTATGGGGTCAAGCTGTGCGGACGTGAGTTCATCCGAGCCGTCATCTTCACCTGCGGGGGGTCCCGCTGGAGGAGGGCTGTGGACGCAGCAGGTGAGACTGGAAGCATGTCCGTCTCTCTCTGCCTGTTTCTCTGTCTCTATGATCTCTCTGTCTTTTTGTATTACAGTGTGTCTGTCTGTCTGTCTCTGTGTTTTTGTATTACTTTCTGTCTGTCCTTCTCTCTGTCCTTGTTTTTGTATTACAGTCTGTTTTTCTGTCTGTCCCTCTGACTTTTTCTCACTTTGTCTTTTTGTATTACAGTCTGTCCGTCACTGTTTATTTCTGTATTTTTGTGTTGCAGTCTGTCTGCCTGTCTTTCTGTCTCTGTGTTTTTGTATTAGTCTGTCTTTCTCTGTGTCTGTCTCTAACTTTGTCTCTCTAGTTCTATGTTTTTGTATTGTGGTTTGCCTGTCTGTGTTTTTGTATTACAATCTGTCTGTTGGTCTGTCTCACTGACTTTGTCTATCCCTCTTTTTGTATTGCAGTCTGTCTGTCTTTGTATCACATGTCTGTCTCTTTTTTTTGCATTGCACTTTGTCTGTCTGTCTGTTTCTCTGTTAGTCTGTATGTCTGCTCTTCTCCCTGCTTATATAAAATATCTGTGAGCATCCATCTGTCCATTTCTTTGTAAAAGAATTTTTCCATGGAGACTTGTTTTTTTTGCTATTCTCTGTGAACATACACGCGTCCACCTCTGTGTCATCAGCTTCTCAGCTGTGACCCGGTTTATCGTTTAATGGTCCAGTTTCTCCACTGGACAATCATGATGCTGATGATGTTACTGGTTGGGGTAACATTTCCCATCCTCCCACCCAGATGACTTTATGGAAGACCATTTCAGACCCCGCAATGAGGCCTCGGACAGCTGGAGCCCAAATGCCAACCTTGGACTTCCTTACCAGCAGTTCCCTGCAGCGGAGACCCCCCGCTGGAGCTCCTGGAGCCGGCCGGTGCGATCCCTCATTTCGGAAGAGGTACTGGAGGTGCTGCGCACCTCTGACCGCAAGGGCCGTGATGTGGTGGTTGGGCTCTCCAATGCCTGCTGTAAGTGGGGCTGCAGCAAAAGCGAGATCAGCTCCCTGTGCTGAGCACAGTGTTATGCCAGCAGGGGATGCCAAAGGACTGCCCAGCCTTCGGGGTCACCTCCCTGCAGGGCCTCGTGGGAGTAGACTCCAAGTCCTTTGATCTTGTACAGACTTGCCGTCCTCACAGTACTGTTGATTCTCATAGGGTGTTGTTTGCCTCATTCTGCTCTGAACGATGTTGTAGTTGTAACATGTAGGGTGTCAGAGTCCCTCTATAAATTTTAATAAAGCTGTTGTTTAAATTGTTGTGCATCTCTCATTGTAACCGCAGTGGAAGTCCATTGTGTGTGACGGAGTTAAAAGCACAGCATTAGCAAAGCTCAGCACTGAAAGAAGGGGCCTGGAGACTCCCAGGCAAACCTACTCCCCTAATGATCAAGGGCTCTTCAGCATGGCCCAAGTGCCTGATTGAAATGCTTGTATGCTGACTAACAAACCAGCTTAATGCTCTGACATTATTTCAGAGAAACCACAAAAAATAAGGCTTATTTTTTCATTTCTGTATAGTTTCTGTATAATTCAGCATTTATTGCCCTTCTCAGTATTTTCAATGAATTGTGAAAAACATACAGGTTTCACTCTGGTGGAGGAAAGGTCTATTCTATATAATATCAATGCATTATATTGATGTGTTTTGATGTTCCTTATTCCAAAAGGTTTGAACAAAGGAATGTATATTGATGAGATGTTATTCAATATCCTGGGGAATTTCTCGTTTCGCCTTTGCTCTTGTTGAGGCGTATAGCCAGAAATAGAGGTGAAGGCAAGCCTGGAGGTCATGGTGCTGGGGTGGAGGTCATGGTGC
>JAODJW010000094.1:1689073-1702164 GCA_026777045.1 Hyperopisus bebe
TTATTTGCTTTTCATTCGGATCCTTTCTGCCATGTGTCCCACGGCACTTAAGTATATTTCTCTCCTCTGCTCTGTTCTTCTTTGTAACAGAAGAGCATGAAACTAAACCCACACAGGTATTCCGGATGTCAGTCATCTCACAGCTGCTGGGAACATCAGAATAATACAGACTCCCCAGGTGTTTTTAGATAGGGGGGCTGTTTTGAATAGCCAACAAATGGAATTTGTTTGCTGTTTGGTTGTTTGTTTCTTGCTGATAAGAGTCTGTTTTAGTTTAATCCGGGTGGGAGGGGTCTGGAGTGACCCTTTGGTCTTTGTGGGGTCGCTGCCTTTCTAGAATGTTTAAGTTCTGGAGAACGCAGCATAATGCATGCGATGGGCGGGTCTAAACACGACAGGTCGTGGCCTATGAGCGCCATCTTGGTGTGGGAACTACATGTTTGTTTACCGGGAAACAAACTTCATCCAGAGTCAGGGTGGTGTTTGCCTTGCAGTGTGTTTTCGGCTGCCGGGACAGACCATCAGCTTGTGCTGTGTTTCCCTTGTAACGTTAATGGCCGCATTCCTGCCCCTGGCTGTCCGCCACTCCCTGACGCTCCCCCCCCCCCCACCACGATTATCCTCATCTGACACTCTCGGCTTGTACACTTCACCATGCATGTGAGTGCCTGTGGGTTCCCCCCCCCCCATCAGACTCTGACTCATTGCTTCTCTGACTCACTTGTGCTAACAAACACCGGATTGCCTTGGAAACAGACCCCCCCCCACTCCACCTTCATTAATTGCAAATGGCTCCAGTGACTGGGGTGTGAGGTTTGCTCCAGGACAGCAGAGTGCTATGCCAATGTTTACATACGAGTGCACACACACACACACACACACACACACACACACACACACACACACCTACACACAGCTGCTCTTTCACTGGGGCATCAGAGGGAGGGCTTACTGTAATGCTTACAGATGTGCACACATGTCTGTGAGCAAGGGTCTTGCTCTCAGGATCTGCAGCACAACTTCACTCATGTTTAACTGTATGTATCTTTTTTTTTAATTTGCTATTGAATAATACAGCTGAATGATTTGAATAAGTTTACAGATGTCATGTATTTGTATTCATGCAGATATGTTCGTTGAACACATGCATAGCAATATATGCAGTTTTGCATTTGGGTATTTTATTGTTGACTCCGTACAGAAGAATAATTTCTTAGCATCAATTTTTTAAACACCCATTACGCCATCTAGTGTCTGAAAAGCTCATGACAAGTTGCAGGCACTAGTCATCTTGCGTACACATTGCCATAGTAAAATGAGAATATGAGCTAGTGTTGCCCCTTTCCTGGGACGTAAACATGCCATGCTACCCTGGCATACAGAGGCATGAGACGTGTGTAGGGTGTCTAAGGTGGTTCTGTGTTGTATCTCCTGTCTTGGCTGTTTGGTTAACTGTGGTGCAGAAACACATCCTTCGAAAGGCTAAAATGAAGTACTTTGGAGCACAGACTGTACAAGGTTGTTATTAAGTTATGAGTCTGAATTATAAAATATTTTCCACAGAGTTCTGTCTAAAGTACCTGCACTCTTCCTAGTCCACTTATAAATAGATGAGACATTTGGCAAAGGGAGTGAACTGGCAGGAACCCATTTACTGGGAAGCCTGTCAGTAAATTCACTGAGCTGAAGTGTGTATGCTGTGTTTTTGATGCATTGTAGAATGTATGTCAATCTCCCAAGGGCTCCCTGGTCCCTCACATACCACTAGAGGGCAGCATTTTACAGGGGCAACATCTGCGTGCAAGCTGACCAGACCATGCATTCCCCGAGCATCGTGTAACTGTTCTTACTTGCCTGAGAAGGGCCACAGGTGGGACACTGTTTACAAACAGAGCTTCAGCCTGAGGTTAGCGCCAATTTGTCCTGTGCGAGACTAGACACGATCAACGTGAGCGGTACCTGGGAGGAGTCAAGGACAGGCTGACAATTAGGAGACGAAAGGCCACTCAGACCAAAGAGGTGACTGACGAGGTGTTTATCACTCATGTGGACATGAACTGCTTCCCTGCAATATATATACATATCAACCAAAGGTGAGGAGCAGGAAAAGGGAATTCTGACAAAAAGAAAATGAAGTGGGTGAAGGTTAGGGTTTGCAGTGCGTAGCGGGGACCCTGTCTTCTGCTGCTCAGAACCAGCCAGCCCTGCTTGGGCCTCTACCTAGGCTAAGTACAACGAGCAAAACATTTTTATTTGCATCCCACTGCTTCCAAGTTTTTAGTGCAGGCATTATGCAACACAGTGAGTGTTCGAACACGGCCACCTGTTCGTACATTCCTCTTTTACAGCTATTTAAGTACTCAGCCAATCCCTTG
Organism: Hyperopisus bebe; assembly: GCA_026777045.1. Classification (NCBI taxonomy): domain Eukaryota; kingdom Metazoa; phylum Chordata; class Actinopteri; order Osteoglossiformes; family Mormyridae; genus Hyperopisus; species Hyperopisus bebe. The sequence continues at coordinate 1,691,449 of JAODJW010000094.1, forward strand.
TGTGAAATTTTCTTAAAACACGTTGCAAAGGTGATTAAGGAAATGCATTTATTGCCTGTTTTACACGCACGCCGTAATATAATCATTAATATTGGCAGGATCGTGGCGTGTGCCTTTCAAGCATGGAATTGTGGGATTGCTCAGTGCTCCTGGAGGTTCTTGCTTGCCTGCGATGTTACATGTAAACCTGTGGAAAAACCTAGAGAGCAGCTTCGTGACTGATGCGTGACGGCTGTGGTCACTCTTAAAGTTATAAGATCCTATTTACCAAAAGCAACTTTGAGGATATAATTTTTTTGCTGCTGGCGAGAAGCTTATTTAAAGCAGGTACAACGTTGGCTGTTCTGACAGGAGCCCCCAGGAGTCAGTTTAATCTCAGTTTATTCCCAAAAAATGCTTTACTGCTTCTTTGAGTGGTGTTCCTGAATGCAGTTTTTTTACTGCTATAATAATTGATGTATAATATTTAGCTGTAACGATTTCACGTTATTTGCTCCTGAATCTTGAATCGAAAATGCAGGCTGTAAATCTTTTGTATCTTTGTGGGTCTCTGGCCTGTTCATGGCATTCCCTGTGGCAGGCTAAGGTCCGGTCCAAAGCAAGCCCTCTGATTACCTGTGTATGAAGTGAGGTGGGGCAGCATGGTGACGCACTGGTTACTGCTGCTGACTTCTGGCACCAGGTTTGAGTCTCCTCTATGGCTCTGTGTGGAGATCACATGTTCTCTCTTTGTTGTTGTAGGGTTTTTGCCTGGTGCTCCTATTTCCAAGCCCTCCCCCAAACACACGGAGGTTAATTGGAGTCACCATACCGTCTCTTGGTGTGAACGGTATGGGAGTTTGCCTTTTGATGTGGTGGCACCCCATTCTAGGTTGTTCCCTGCCTTGTGCCCATAGGCTCTAGACCCCCCATGACCCTGAATAGGACAAGTGGTTACAGAAAATGGATGCATGGATAAAATGACGCCCTGCGGTGTGTTGGCAACTGCCCAGGGTTGGTTCCCGCCTGTACCCATTGTTCCTGGGATAGGCCCCAGATCCCCCCGAGACCTCAGTTGGGATTAAGCGGTTAACGGTGATGGATGTACAGTATGGATAAAATGACCCTATTAGACGTTGAGTGTCTCCTGTTGGTAGCGTACTGTGGGCATCGTGAACAAAGAGGCCATTGAGAGCATGTTCCAGTCCTTTTCAAGTGCTATGACACACCCAGTACATGAAAAGTCACACTTTATTGGGAACCAGTGCACCCTGCAATGCCTGGTGCACATTGGTCCATTACGCATCTCAGCTCTATGCATGGTTTCCAGCAGGTGAGCAGGGCTAGCTGACGTCATAGGCCCTCAAGCAGGCATCCTGTCAGCAGTGTGTGAAGGACAGCTGAAGCAGACCAAAAGGCACAAGTGCGCAAAGTAATAGTACAGCCATTTTGGCCAAAAGTCCAGCAGTGACATGAAATGGCCAACAGGAGGCAGAGTGAACTCTAAACCCCAGGTTCGAAGCCCTTTCTCCCCATACATGATGGCACAAGGGCCGTTTGCCAAAATTCCACGTATGTTTTCACTGAAGACCATTTTGCTAAGTAACACATAGTGAAACCGTGGCTAAACCTTCCATTCACAGCATCTGTTTGGGTGAGCGGTTCGCACAGTCGACACGTGGCTCAGGGAGGTCTGCTTCTCGGCAGACCATCTCCAGGACAGGGATGCAGCAAGTAGGCTGTGCAACAACTCATGTTTGTCTGGTGGTCCCTCATCTCTGCCTTCCCCAATTCTCTATCCCTTGTCCACTTACCTCAGTTCCATCCATCTTCCTGCCATTCCTCTCTTCCTTACCCTTCTCCTGTCTACTCAGCTGCACCCTCCTGTTCTCCTGTCTCTCATCCTCTTTCATCGCTCCCCCCCTCCTCCCTCTGCTCAGTTTTGTGACTCCACTATAGGAGGAGGTCTGGAGAACAGCAGGAAAGCCTCACCCTTCTCGTCCTGGGCTGAAATAACCCCAAAAACATGCCTTGACCCCCCAGCATCGTGCCCGATAAGCACTATTTTAGGTGCAGCCTCCATGGAGGATCTGCAGTATATGTCATGTAAACAGGGCGGAGCAAATGTGTCTCTAAAAAGGCAGACAGAAGCGAGAGAAATGGGAGCTGCCAGCAACACGAGTGATTGCAGAAAGGATGGAGAGGAGGGGGACAAAGAGTAGTGTCCAGTAACATGAGCAAATGCCTTGACACAGCTGACGAATCCATTGAGAAACTCCTCCCCTGTAAATGAGGTTATACAGCTATACAAACATTTACAACATGTTTCTATGGCATAGAAATGTATGTGTATGTATGGATATATATTTATCTCATAAATCAGTGTTTCTCAAATCAGTCCTGGAGGCACACTGGACAGATCCACATTTTTGCTTTATTCCAGGTTCCAGAACACATGAGCCAAGCAATCGGGAACTCTAAATACCTTACAAGCGTGCTGGGAACTGGGATAAAGCAAAAATGTGGATCCGTCCATTGTGCCCTGAGGACCGGTTTGGGAAGCACTATCGTAACTAAATGCAGGTGATCGTCTGGAGATTTGGGTCTCTGCATCTCACAGCATTATTTTGCATCTTTTGCCACATGCAAAAAAAGTCTCCCCATTTTTAAATGATCTGAGGTTTGACTATGCGTATGTATATTATTTTGGTCAGGCAGTACGCAGGGCAGTAAATGTGAGGTTGTCAGAAGTTGCTGAAGATCTCGTATTTTTTGTTCCAGTCCATCTGTGGTGCCCTCTTGTGGCCACGCTTCGCCTGGGCCTTTCGCTTGGCCTCCGCAGCTGTGGGGCTGAGGCGGAGGCCACTCTCCACAAAAGGGTCCAGCAAGCACCTCTTGTCATCCTCTGGGACCTGGGAAGGGCGTAAAAGAGACAGTGTTTAGGGTTATTATGAATTTGTTCAGAAAACGTTCTAATTCAGAGCTTTCCAGTTATGATATATCCCCAGGGGAAAAGTTTTGGTGTCTAGCCACATTTAAAAAAATAAATGACTCCCACACCACAGATCTGTCTGACTCGACCACCTTAACAGACTAAGCTACACTGGGAGGTAACAATGTACAACTATACTTAATGAAAATGGCACGAAACAGACACAAACAAACAGGTATGTGGGCAAAACATCACAGACCCACAGAGGCTCACCTGTGTGCTGGCATCCGGGTTGCTCAGCTCAGAGCTGGTGGACTGGGAGGACTGGGACGTGGAGCTGTCACTAGGCCAAGACTTACGGGAGCCATTAGTGATGGATGGAGCCAAGGGGCCTGCAAACGAGAGGAGTGAGGTGGGCACAGGCACACTCAGTGTGTTGGGTTATGCCATGAATGTGGTCCCCTCCACCCAAAAGAGTGTTGTACAGCCACCCCCCACTGGCTCCAACTGCGAGTGATGCCCCCACCTTCAACATGGCTTTCCAGGGGAGTAACGCCCTGCTTCTTGAAGTGCTCCTCTGTGTCCGGGTCCACCACCAGCAGCCTGGCCTCACTGCCCCCCCGCTTGATAAGTGCCACCACTTCTGCATGCCGAAGATTCTCTATATTGACGCCGTTCACCTGTGGAGAGTGAGTCACAATACCATGAGCCACCAGCAGATGGTGAAATGGAGCCTTCAGAAAGGTTCTGAAAGGTCAAACTAAGTGTCTCTGTTAAACCACCACTTCGATTTAAACCCAATAAAACCTTTTTCCTTGCTTCTCCTGGACCTTGGCCTGATTATTTGAAGCAGGTCATGTCTTCAGGGGACACAGGGAACATATAAATGGTGCTAGTGCCTCCTGCAGAGATCAAGAGGCCTTTCTGTTAACCCCTAAGTTCTCACCAAGTCACAGCACTGTTTCTGTCTGTCTAACCACTGTGGACATTTAACTTTGGGTTCAAGGCAACTATTTCCTTGTGTTATCCAAAGAAGTAGGCAATGGGTGGGTGGTGGAGTTTGTGGAGGAGCCTCCCTAACCCTAACCCTAACCCTAACCCTAGGTTGTCCATGTTAATACACTTAATTTGTGTACAGCCTGTCTGATGGGGCAATGCTGGCTCTGCCTGTTAAATGGTACCTGGCACTCAGGTAGAACCCAGTGCCTTCAAACCTATGAGAGACCATAGGCTGCTGCCATTAAACCCCCAAATGTCACTGGGATAGTGCAGGCAAACCCCCGAGTGACCCTGAACTGGTGCCAGCAGACCCCCGAATGTTGCTGGGCTGGTGCTGGCAAACCCCTGAATGTCACTGGGATAGTGCAGGCAAACCCCCGAGTCACCTTGGGCTGTTGTCGGCAAATCTCCAGTGTGACCCTAAGCTGCTACCATCAAACCCCTGAATGTCACTGGGATAGTGTCGTCAAACCCCCGAGTGACCCTGAACTGGTCCCAGCAGACCCCCGAATGTTGCTGGGCTGGTGCCGGCAAACCCCCGAGTGACCCTGTGTTGGTGCCCGGCAAACCCCTGATGCTCATGTGATGAGCAGGAAGACACAGATTTTGAGACACTACAGGCTGTCATTACATCATGTATTTCTGTGGTATCTTCCTATGAATGATATGATGTGTTGAACTGGTCAACAACAAACTCCTGTTGTTTTTTCTCATTGCGGTGTTTGTCCTGTGTATTACTCTTAAGTTTTGAGAACACCGTGTGTCCAGGTGGTAACAATTTTGATATTTGACACATTTACATCCTGCAAATGAGCCAGTGAGTGACGAATGGAGGAAGGGGAAAAATAACAGAAGAAAGGATAAGTAACTAGCCTTTCACTGAGGTAATTACCTGTCCCTCTGTTCTGGTGAAGGAGCGGCCCATTGTTTAACATGGGAGAGAGCTTACAGGGCAGCTTGGGAATCCTCACCGCAGCTACACTCATTACTACCACACCTTTATCCCCAATCTCTTCAAAGGTGACCAAAACAAACATGAGCACTGCCCTTGTAACCCAGGAGCCCCATGGGATCAAGACCAGTGAGCAAGGTGCCAGGAGGGTGCTGGTGTCTTCCCTTTGAGGGTGACGCCTTGTCTGATCTGGGTTGGTGATCAAACACGGAAACAGGGTTTAACTCGGCAAAGCATATAAAGGAGGGGACATGCAGACCCCACACGTGTGCTGAGGGGGGTGTCTTCATTTTACACCGATAGTCCTCTTCCGGTCATAGATTCTGCACCTCCTGTCAGCTTTCGCACGTCCCCACTTTCTCCCGATGCTGACATCACTTACAATTTCGAAACCAAGAGGGAATTTAAGAACAAACTGGCCCCCTCCTTTCACAGAATTGCTGATGGCTTATATTATCCTTCAACTGCTTATCTTGGTCATACTTCTGAAGGGGCATGTGGGATAGGAGCCTCTTGCAGGCATCACAGGCCACAAGGCTGAGGTTCACCCTAGATGCCAGTCCACAGGGCACAAGGCTGAGGTTCACCCTAGATGCCAGTCCACAGGGCACAAGAACGCATGCATTCAGTCATGCACTTTGGGAAATAGAGACACCAGGTGGCCTAACTGCATGCTTCAGGGCTACCAGAGGAAACCCACGTGACGGGAAGAACATGAAAACTCCAAACACAGAGCAACAGCAAAGATGGAACCGCTAACCCTGGAGGTGTTTGCTAGCAATGCTGTCCACTGAGTCATCATGTCATGTTCAGCTATATTTTTTATAATTCCGATATTAAAGTCCTGAGGAAAAGGGTGTTTTTTATGTCAATAGGGCAGAAATCTGACAAAAAAAATAAAAATGACACCCCGAAAGAGTCAGGCATGGAAGTCAGCCATGTCGCACACCCTGGACCCTTGTTTAAGCATCCTGTGATGGTCCTCTCCTTCAGTCAAGCATCTCCACTGCACCTCGGCCCACCCCTCCTCACCTCGATGAGCTTGTCCTTGGGCCGGAGTCCTGCCTCCTCAGCCGGTGAGCCCGGATCCACGGAGCGGATGAACTGCCCGGGTCGGGTCTTGTCGCTGTGTAGGTTGAAGCCATAGCCCTGCTCGCTCTTCGCCAAGCAGCACAGCCGGGGTTGGAGCTTTACGGCCGGGGGCTCTGTCTCCTACAGCAGCCAGCAGAGTGGGGTCAGGGTGAGGGAGAGAAATGAGCAAAGGAAGAACAGTTTATGCTTCATTTTTATTCCCCAGAGTGTCCATATTAGTCCGCTACTGGTTTCCAGTAAACACAACTTAAAATGGGTATGCCCTACATGCATTGGTGGTATAGTGGTTACCATAGCTGCCTTCCAAGCAGTTGGCCTGAGTTTGATTTCTGGCCAACGGAGCTTATTTTCCAAAGTAGGAAGAGTGAGAGAAGCATCGACCCTCAGGCTTTTGCGTACCGAACAAGGACTCCAGCAAGTCACTTTACGACATCTCACCCTTTCATCACACATCTTTTTACTACTACTGATGTCCTTGATATCTATTTCCATTTGTGTCTATATTGTCGTCACTTTTAACATTTCAATCTTATCTTTTTCTACTATTTTATTTTTCTTTGAATTATGCATTTCATTACAAGCACAGTCCAGGAAGCAGCTGGAAAACCAGTTCACTCTGCAGATGTTCAGCATATATTTGTGAATGTAATAAAACTGAAAATAAATGAATGAAAATAAAACTAGAAACTAACCTTAAACAGGCTGAATTGTATTTAATATTAGAGAACTATTACATATCTGCTGGAAGGATGATAAATCCTCTGCATGCCAATTAGCCATGACGCACAATTATCACCCTTCATGTAAATGTTTTTTTTGCTTTTTTACGGTATTCTGCAGACCTTCAGGTAATGCATTTCAGAAACGCCACAACAGAATGAGCCAGCAAGGTGCCAGACGTCCCACTGACACCCACGCATTTAGCAAGGATCTGGTGGCACTTACTGCTGCTGCACCAGCTGCTACTGGGAAGGCAGGATATAGCGGGCTGGCGGAAAGAAGTGGACGGGAGGTCAGCCCCTGGGCTGCAGTTAGTGCACGCCAGTGGTGGCAAAGACTACGGGCAATTTCATGGCCAACGGCAAATGCAGCTCACAGTCATCAAAGATAGCAGGTTTCGCAGGCTACTGTTTGCATGGGCTACTGCTAGTGCAGCTGCTGTCAAATGCACAGCACAATGGCATTTATCTATCATCGGCTGCACCAGTCTGGATGCTTTGAGTATCACACATCGCGCCCACAGCAAGCCCAGCAAGCTCCTCCTACCAAACTCCTTCAAAAACGAGGAGCAATAGGGAGGAATGGAAAGGGAATGTTTGGAACTCAGGAATGCTGGGGCTCTCCGTCACGGCAGAAAGTGCGAGTGAGAGGGCCAGTGCACAAGGGGCCGACGGCTGAAAGGCGGGAGCTCAAAGAAAAAGGGAAACACCTGTAAGACAAACAACATGAGCCATGGGAACAGGCAGCTGCCCGTCTGGTTAAACAATACCGCCTTTACACGGACACGGAGTCGCCCTCCCCACCCAGAATGTGAACCCTCAACCCCGCGGCTCATGCGGCCCTCAAGCTTCCCCCCTCAGCAAGCAGGAAGGGGTGTGGCCTCTCAGGTCCTGCCCCAGAGCATTGGGCTGTGCTGCCAATAAGTGGGAGGCATTGTGTTGCTGTGATATGTCCGTCGCAGAACAATGCAACCCACAGCCGCCGTTATCGCTGTTCCGGTGAGACTGGGCCTTGCCACCGATAAATATAGCCTGGCTGCACTGAGCCACAGGGTGGGGGCGGATGGGCTAATTTGTCGGTGGGGACACCCTGGGGCCAGATGCATTATTGCCTGAAGATCTCCGTGTCCCCCCCCCCCATGCTGCTGCCATGTCTCGTTTCCTCTTCCTGACCGCTGACATTTTGTGTATTCACTTTACGCAGGATTCTGCCCCAAGCTTTCGCACAGCGTGTTGGAAACTCTCCAGCTTAACGTTAGTGACGTTAAGGGCCATTCATAACATTCATTAACATTTTATCGTTTCATTCGCGGGTCCCTTTTCTCCCCCTCAGCATTTCAGAGACTGAAACATGACCCTTCATCTGGGCTTGTTATAGATTCCAGAACATTCCCATGTGGACGAGTCCCATTTCATATCCATGGAACTGTTTTTTTTTGGGGGGGAGCAGGCTCTGGCTCCAGTGCTCACACTTAGCAGTGTTTAACTTCCTGTGTCCCCCCAGCTGAATGTGGGGCAAAGGTCCCTGTAAAAACAAGCCAATAAACTAAGGCTGAAATGTGGTGATATCTGGAGTTCCAGCTACAAATAATTATCATTATTATTACTACTACTATTAATACTTCATTATATAAAAATACAATTTTGGTTTAATATACACTCAAGGGCCACATTATTAGGGACCCCTATATATTACCAGATGGGACCTTTTGTGCCCAGAACCACTTCAGCGAGTAAGTTGATCAGTTATGTGTTGGGAGAAGCCTTGCTGCACACTGCCGTTGTACTGAGCTGTTATTTTTGCACTAGTGACCTTCCTGTTGCTTTAACAGGTCTGACCATTCTCCTCTGACCTCTCAGTAATAAGGTTTTCAGCCACAGAACTCTCTGGTGACTGGATGTTTTTTGTTCATCACGCCATTCTCCGTAAATTGACGACACTGTAGCGCGTCAGAATCCCGGGAGTGTTTTTGAGATGCTGGAACTGCTGGGTCTGTCATCAATAACCATGCCATGTTTAAAACCACTTAGATCAAGGACCTTAGATAATAGCTATTTGGATGTGAGATGCTTGAACTGTAAACAGGAAGAGGGGGTGACCAATGTCAATGTCCATGTGACGTTTGTGACTTTGTGGAAAGCTCCAGAAATTCCAGGGCAGACACACCCTGAAGGAATTATTATGCACACTGCAGGGAGATGGAACGTTTTCCGGATGTGGCAGAGGATTCCCAGCCCACGGGTACCACAGTGCATGATGATGCGAGCCTGGCTTGGTTTCCCCAGGGAGCTCACAGGCCTTTTTAATTGTGATTGAGCCACATTCACGCTTAGGATGCCAGAACACTAACAGAGCTTTTCCACTGGCATGCGGGAACCAAGTCGTGCCCAAACCGTACAAGAGACTAGTTATAGCACGGTTCTGGCTCACTTCAGTTTTCCACTGCAGAAGGGTCGGCTCGGTAAAGGTGTTACCGGGTCTGGAGAGCAACACAGACATAAAACCAAAGAGATGCTTATTTACTGTTCACACAGTATGCATCATAGTTTACTATGTAATCATTTCAGCTAGAAATTCTGTGAGAATTGCCACCTTATGTTAGCATCAAACTCTAGCGAAATTAGCATTCACTTGCGCAAATTGGCATAACAAATCCATTTCATTCAGCTGTTCAATAGTGCTTTTTTTAAGTAGGAGGTTGTAAATGTTCAAGTTCCAAGTTATCGGGAATGCGATGTGCGATACTATTAATAAGGAATATACACTTTTTCCTTAGATAAACCATGTGCAGAACACCGATATCTCTGTGCAATTTGACCAAATGGTGATGGTGATGACTACCAGCTGAGTTTAGTCGCGCTTTCAGCCCTGCTAGTGAGCACAGCATGTCAGTGCGGATACAGCTCGGGTATGAGACAGGTGCAGCTCGCATAATTTACAATGGAAAATGGTCAGTTTGTGGTGCGGCTTGGTTCCTGGTGGCAGTGGAAAAGTGCCATAAGATCTCCAGCTAGCAGGCCAACATTAGACTTGCTGTCCTGCGCCCCGGTACACATCACAGCCAAAGGTTATTTCAAGTGGATCTTACTGATTTCACTGGGCAGCTCCACTGGATCACTGTTACATTTTTTCCCATGAATCTCTGCATGTGGTTCATAGCTGGTCACCCATATGACAGTGTCTGGCTCAAACATGTCTCAAATGAGAGTCAAACAAGTGGCCTTATTTTACAGAACCATCTGAGGGGCACACTATCATAGAAACAACCTCTCCTGAGTCATTTCCAGGTAGTCATGGGGTCATTTTTCTTTATCCTCCTTGTTTTTGCATACTCTCACTACATCGCTCTGAACCCGCTGCACAGAGGGGAGGGCTCCTATGCCGTGCAGGAGACACATTGACCACACCTGTGTGACGCAGCTGCTCCACCGGACCATCTGGCTGATTAGCTTTTAGAGGTCCTGGAGGGGCAGGTAACTGTATTTGAGGTAGGCTGAACTTATCGTGGCTGTATGGTTTAGAAATGCCTGCTGGGTCTGCTCTGCTCTGAGGAAAAGTCAATATTTGGTATTGCATAATGCTCTCCCCTTGACACGAAGTTCTAGTATATGGCAACAAGAGCATAAAATCTAAAACAAGATTAACAAAATATTATTTGGCAAATCAAAGAAAAAAATGAGGTAAAGGGACATTCAAAAGGAATTTTAAATTTAGGTTGCAAAACAGCAGTTGATGAAACACCTTAGCATATTTTGCTGTGCTACTACACCCTGCTCTCATGAATACTTTAGCACTCTAATGCAGCCTGCAAAATAAAGCAGATTATGGTTCCCCCCCCCCCACCACAGCCGCTATGTCGGCCCAAAAGTCAGCCTTTGGCATCATGCTAAAACAAAACAGCTGTGCAGTTCTGCACCTGTGTGTGTGTCAGTATGCATGGTTCTGCACCTGTGTGTGTGTCAATATGCATGGTTCTGCACCTGTGTGTGTCAGTATGCATGGTTCTGCACCTGTGTGTGTGTCAGTATGCATGGTTCTGCAC
>JAODJW010000094.1:1717186-1729615 GCA_026777045.1 Hyperopisus bebe
CCTGCTGTTGGGAAACTGCCGCATTTTGTCCATCCCCTTTATCCTACTAACAAATATATGTTATTTGTCTATCTATATATAAACATCCTTCTGATCGCTGTCCTACCTGGAAGATGCCCTTCCTAAAACAATCACTACTATGCTGAGTAAAAAAAATATTTTATTTTAGGTCAAAAACAGTGGAAATGTGGCTGAGGGTTAGGTCAGGCTGTACTGAGCTAGCGGCACAAGACTCAGGGCTGTGAGACCGTCTCCAAATTTAGGGTAACAGACCCAATTCTGCCACCTGGAGGGCATTGGTAAGCAGTGTGTCACAGGAGCACCTCTGCAGCAAGAACGGGGGTCGTCCGCCGGCCGCAGTTCCTGGGGAACGCATGCCACTCTGATCCCAGATCCCAGACCACTTAAGCAACCTTTTCCCTCCTTAGGAAAGTAGGGATATAGAGACCTCAGCTCAGGGGAGATCAGGCTCTGCTTTCCCAGAGGCTGGTGTGCCTCTACTGCCCCGTCGCAGCCCAGGGTATCTCGAGGGGGAGCCCATGGGGGAGGCAGGCCCTTCCAGCTTCATGCCGTCAGTGGGTGGGGGCGACTCCACGTTCACCTTGCTCTGGTCCGGAGGCTTGAGGATGGGGGGCAGCGGCTTCCTGCTTGGGGAGGTGCAGTGTGCAGAGGGACAGATGTGCTGGTTCAGGCAGTGGGAGCAGAGCGGGTTTGTCGGCAGGCAGAGCTGCTGTCCGAAGCCCACTAGCAGCCAGTTAACCTCACTCCACAACTGCCTGTAGGGGGCGCAGAGAGGGCCGGGTCAGCCTGCTGAGAGGCGGACAGGAGGGCGAAGAGTCCAGCAACAACTGGAATCGTGAGGTCAGGCACAGTGACAATAACATAATAATGATAATAATAATAATAGTTCTGGAATAGTTACTGTTCAGGGACACAGCAAGTCTCTGTGACCCCGCCCCCATGGCCCCGCCCACACAGCCTCACCTTGGGAGCCATTCCGTGGCCCCGCCCCCACAGCCTCACCTTGGGAGCCAGTCCGTGGCCCCGCCCCCACAGCCTCACCTTGGGAGCCAGTCCTCCAGCGCCTTCCGGGTGTTCTCAGGGAATTTGGTCTCATTCCTTGTCCAGCCGAGGCGATTGGAAATGCGATGTACGTGCGTGTCCACCCCTGCACATCACACACACACACACACACACACACACACAGAGTATGAGATCACTTAACATAACATCAAAAACACAACCTTTCAAAAAAATGTGTTTAATGCTTTAAAACATTTAAGGAATGAATGAACTTTCAGAGTACGCAGAAAAAAAAAATCCCAGAATGCTCCGCTGGGGTGGCATACCGATTCCAGAGACCTGCCTCCAGGCGATGTCCATTGCCAGGTGCGCCATCTTGGGTCCGACCCCGGGGAGGCGCCGTAGCCCCTCGAAGCTGCCGGGGATGTCGCCGCCGTACTCTCCCCGCAGGATGGCTGCCGTCTGCTTCAAGTACTTCACCTTAGTCTGGGGCCACATAGTGAGGCGTCAGCATTCAAACAGCAGCTCCCACGTGCTAAACACCGGCGCCCCCTGCAGGGGCATAAGGGGCAGCTCGGGGCATCAGGGCGGGGAAAAACACCAGATACACGCAGAGCAAAGGCCACAGTCTGGCTTATCATCGGATTCCAAATAAATCCCAGGGTTTGCTGCGAAAATAACCTGCTTGGTGTTTGGTGGCCGTAATCTGAGCTGCTGGTTATTTACAAGTGATCTAAGAAGAGCTGAAGCTTTGTCAGGCACTGATAAGCTAATGACAAAACCCTGGGCAATGTTGGTAATGTTCTTAGAGCGCTCTGGGGTACCCCTATCGGCAAGGGGCAATGCATTCTGTCATTAGGGGAGGGGGCAATGCATTCTGTCATTAGCTGCTTATTTTTCTTTATCGTTATATGCTAAGTCTACAGGGAGGTACGAAAGCAAGTATTTCATCAAACCTATACACACAATAGTTTTTGAGACCAAACTGCAGCAAATACGACAGTGCATTTGGCTCCACCTGCAGGTGAAGCTGCAGAAATGGAGCCTGTTTACCCTCCAGAAGCCCACGGGGTAGATGAGCTGCCCCAGCGTCTCGTCATCTGTCTCCAGGACGCTGTCCACGGTCAGGCCGTGTCTTCGCAGCCTCTCCATAGCTGCGGCTGTCACCTGGTCCTTGGTCTGGCTGGACAACATGAGGGAGACGAGCACCTGGTATCTCATGACCTGAGGAGGTGGTCCGGAGGCAGAGCATTATGTAGGTGAAGCACAGGGATAGGCTAGTGGGCGGAGCTAATGCTGAGATGGGGGAGGGGGCAGAGCATTATGGAGGTGAAGCACAGGGATAGGCTAGTGGACGGAGCTAATGCTGAGATGGGGGGAGGGGGCAGAGCATTATGTAGGTGAAGCACCGGGATAGGCTAGTGGGCGGAGCTAATGCTGAGATGGGGGAGGGGCAGAACATTGACAAAATGGACAGTGGGTGCATTGTCTATGATGGCCATAAATTCTGTGATTTCAAGACTTTACATGTCAGCAACAAACTTAGGCAGTAAATTCACTTCGAATTGTGGTTGGAAACCAGCCAAATGCAGTACATGACCTCCATCGACTTATCGATGGTCCTAATTTACCTGTCACGTCCCTACAAGCCCACTAAACCCAGGACAACCCTTCCCTGCCCCCCCGAGAGCAGTGTGCCTACCTCAGGAGGGGCCTGGGGGTCCACACAGCGTGCTGCCCCCATGCTGTCCACGGGGGCATTGCGGGCGCTCCGCATTTGCCTTATGTTCTCCAGTTGCCTCCTCCAGTCTGCTGGCTCCCACGACTCCCTCTTGGGCTCCTCATACTCCACCTTCACGGGCCTCCTGCGTCTCTCCCGGGGCGGCTCACCGTCTGCGAGGTCCCCACACAAAATTGAGATCCCACAGTTACCCCCAGGAAGATAACCAGCCAAACATCTGGACACATCTGCTTTCAGTGCATTTATCTCTTTTTTAACTGTCATTCATGTTACAGTGAAAGTTTCACAGGCAATGAAGTAACATATAAAAAATTTCAATGATCAGTAGAAATGACCAACATTTCAAATTTTTTTTCAAATGTCAGACTCTTCAAAACAGCCCCATTTTTCCTCTGTAACAGCAGTGCAGACCAGGGGCCTGTATCACGAAGCAGGATTTCTTGCTTAGTCTCAGTTTCGGCCACAATGTAAACATTTTGCGGCTTGTTGTGTGGTCGTGCATCACTGCCTTTCCTAAGACCTAAGATGGCGGTCTCATTTGTTGTAAGGGTGCTGGACTCTGAGAACTGCTCAGGATGATCTCTCCAAAATCACTGCAAGCATTTCTGCCTACACTTCCCTTGTGTCTCCAAATCATTCGCTTCCATGTAATCCTGTACTAGAAGCAAAAGATCTGACCTTGTGTATCTCCAGCCCCCCTGGGACAGAATCTACAGTGTAAAATAGCTAAATTACATCGTAAGTAGGCACACATATTCTATATTACAGTCCGCAATAAAAATCGTTTTTTTAAACCAAATACGTTGATGAGCTTGGTATTTCTGCAGTACCTTTTTGGAAAATTAGAATTATCTTGTAATCTACAATCAAAGATTGTGATATGTAATAAGACATTCATTTATTGGTTAAACAAAGTAATAAGAAATGCTTTTTTTCTTTATGCCATTTGAGAACAAAGATGTCGGTGTGCTTAATGCGTACGTGATTTTCCTGAACTAATTTAAGTTAAAACATAAAGCGCTTGCAATCCTTATGAATCATGCCACCGATCATCGGCCTCTGGTGACAGACTCGTGGCGTGTCTTGTCACAGTACGTCGTGCGTTTTTAACCTGCTGGTTTGCGCTGGTCCGGACTGCTGGCATTTCCGGATCCCGGCCGGTTCGGCTCAGGTACTGAGATGCACTGGTCCTCACGTTCCTGTTTCACCTGCACAGCAGGTCCGGAGCACTTGTGAACTTTCGCAGATCTAGTTTTTAATGTTGATGAGGTCGAGTCCCGAATTTTAGTCTCCTTCATTCTGCTCATTTTGGTCATGCTCTTGCGAAAAAAGTAAGGGGAGGCCATTTTCAAAGCGTGCCTTGCACGGACTTCAGCAAGACGCGTGAACCCGAGCAAACGGGTACTGGCGGCTGCACCCGTAAGGTTCTCCCCCCGACACTCACACGTTCGTAAGACAGCCCAAGTTGCAAACGCTTTGAACGCGGACAACTCCACGCGTAGCGGCCGATCGGTTCTCGCACGCAAAGACTGCATATCCCAGCAGGAGTGCAGAGTCATGCGGCGGATGTGACGTCACTGTTTGCTGTGACTTCCGAACAGCTAAGGGAAAATATAAATGTATATAAATCATACAGACCGAGATCGTTCAATAGAACAGCTTCGATCCAATGGAGATAATGTATTAATGACTACATCCGCAGACACAATAAAAGGTGAGGGCCGTGCTGCTGTGTTATTTGTTTTTGCCTGTTTGTGTCGCTGATCTAGTGCAGCTCAGCAAGGTTTATTTCCCTGGGGGTAAAAAGGCCCTCAAAGCTTTTAACTTTAGCAGACGTCTCCTGCGTGCATTACTTCTTTAAAATCTGCATTGTTAAAGAATGACTTTTCTTTACTACCGCAGTTTCATATGCCGTTGTACGTAGTGATCAGAGTGGGCTTTCTTTGGAGATGCAGCAGTCTCGGATATAGTACTGAAGTATGTACAGAATTAAGAAAAATTATTTGTTTTTCAGTCAAATCCGTATCAGTGGATGAAAGCAACTGACCCCCTTTTTTTAGCTAGTCAGCGTGTCGATCATGGGTCAGGTTGATAAAAATTCCAGCTATCGATACTTTCGGGGAATCCTCGTCTGTCTTTATCTTACAGTAATGAAAGATTAACTTTTGTTATATGATGTTTGAGTGACTTTCGCGGACATGTACTGTAAACTGTAATGAACCTCTAAGCCCCGAAAAACAAAGAATTCGGCGCCTTGCAGCCCTTGTCGTCTTTGCGGTAATAAACCTTGCAGGTGGGGCAGATCTGTAAACCTGTGACGTCGCATTTCCAATCTCTTCCCAGGCCTCCTATGAGCTGCCCCCCGACCACCAGCATGAACAAGCAACAGGGCAAGGAGTCCCTAAAGGATAAGGTGAAGGGGATTTTTGGGATTGGGTCATCGCGGCTGCCCAACAAGCAGGCAGAGAACAAGTCCTTCGAGTTCATCATAACGCAGGAAATACTTAAGGTACCTGTCAAATGACGGACCACGTGAGCATGTAAGCTTGTAGTGTATCAGAGGGGGCTGTGAGTCTGAGAAGCTGTAAGAAACTCACAGCCTGTCGGCTTTCCTCTGAAGGAGCTGAGTCCCGAGTGTGGGCTGCATAACAGGATCCGGGTTATCAGCCACGTCTGCGAGCTGGCCAAGACCAAGAAGTTTGAAGAGGTAAGTCAGAGCTTTTGCTGGGGAAAGGCAAGGCAGATGGGCTTCCAGAGTGTATATCCGGGATGGTCTGGGTGCGAACTGGGGACAGAAAGCTGATGTGTCGGTCAAAGTGGAGGGCTGTGTTGCTGGGGGGCCGTGGCAGGTCCTGAATCAGGGCTGTCACGCTCCCGGAGGCCTAATGTCTCACCGCTAGGTCTTTGTGCTTTAGCTCAGCCACACACAGTACATCCACTGGCAGGTGGAAGATGGCATCCCAGCACCAATGTGCCTTAAACACTGTCCGGGCCTTTTTGGATATGCTCGGACTGCAGCATGTGAGCGGAGTGGAGCGATGAGAATTTCCGCTCTTTGCACACGGAGTGGTATGCTCGCTCCTCTCACTCCCCGAGAGGCATATCCATGCAGTCAGGAATCGAATTTGGGAGGCACAGTGTGGAAGGGGCTTATTATGAGGAGCATGTCATCCTCTGATGCCCTAACCCTCATTATAAACCCCTTCCACCCCTCGTGGTAAATCATTCCTATTTGACATGAACCCCCCCCCCCCCCACAGCAAACTGCTCTGCTCATTATCGCTCCCTGCTCCAATCAATTTTGACCCTGCTCCAATGGAATTGCTCACCTCTCGCTCCAAGAAAGTAAAACAACCTGCATTGTAAATATGGCTTAAACTATAGCCTGGCATCAAAATAACTGAGGAACCAAATGTGCACCCGCTCCATGCTCACTCCCGCTCCATGCTCACTCCCGCTCCATGCTCACTCCCGCTCCATGCTCACTCCCGCTCCGGTCAAGATCCTTTCGGTCCTGCTCCACTCTTCTGACATGTCCTGGCTCAGACCGCTTGTAGGGGGTACTGAATGTTCTGGCAGATCTGAATCACTGCAAGCATCATTACTCTAGAACCAGGGCGGATATAACAAACAGCATACTCCTTTCAGATTTTATTTATACTGCTGCATTTCTTCGTTATCATTGTCACTTGTGGTCTCCATGATCCTGGGCGAACATCCGGTGCCACCTCATACCTGTATATGGGTGGTATGATGATAAAGCCCACTGGACTTGCCCCCTCAGAATGCGGTCGAGGCTCTGTGGAGCGCAGTGGGGGACATGCTGCTCCCGGAACAGCCTGCTGAGGCCCGGCATGCTGTGTTGCAGCTGCTACGAGCCATCATCCAGGGACAGGTGAGCGCCCTCTGGTGGAAACAAGTGGCAGCACACTTCTTATTTTTATTGATCTTCCACTGAATTCACTTGTATTAAGAGTTTGCTCTGGCAGTACTGGTGCATACATTCACAGACAACATAGAACACAAGAAAAATGGTGTAAGGGGAAATAAGACAATGTAATAATATAGTGCAAACAGTGCAGAGCTGTGTATTTACTATCAATAAATATAAACTTAAACTTATATACTGAGTACTGAAATATAACAATATATGATGCTAGTAGAAAAGAAAGATAAAACGGATGTGCAAAAATGCACGTTGAGTCAGTGGGGGAGGGATGGAGGCAGGGCCTGTGTCAGCGGGGGTCAGGGGACTGAAGAGAAGAAGCTGTTGCATGTGGTTCTGGTCTTGATATCCAGTGTTAGTTGTGAATTACTAGTAGTACTTGTTGTAACCAGCAACATGATCTGACGTAGTTTAAGTCAGTTTGCTTCTGGTTGATCCGGAAAGATCTCTACTGGAATTTTCATTCAAAGCAACACAACACCCCCAACCCTTATACACACTGCCTTATACACACTGCCTACGGCACATCTGATGGTGTCGATATGAAGTGCTTGTAACTGCTGTTGACGAGTGCTTGTAACTGCTGTTGACGAAATCTGGTAACAAGGTGACTTTGTGTCTTCGTGGTCAGGGGGAGAGGCTCGGTCCTCTGCGTGCCTACTTCTTTAAGATCATTAGGGACTACCAGCCATCCAGCGAAGACCTGACAGACCGGCTGGAGGTGTTCAGGGCGCTCACAGAGAACGGGAAGGACATCACCTACCTGGAGGAGGACATAGGTGAAGCTCAGTGGCACCTCACTGTTGTAGCACCTGACCAGCTGAAAATTTCACATTCCAAAGTTGTGCTTAAAAGCCGTCCAGTTAAACCAGCAATACCTGGCTGTGGTCCTCATGGTTGGGTGTCCTTCAGGTCATATGACTTACTACTCCAGTAATGAGTTCGATAAATCGGTTAAGAGCTGAGGTTGGAAACCACAACTCCCAGTGTCCCTCATTCGACTGACGCTGGACAGCCCTATCTTAAATCCCCGACCGAGTCTCCTTCTTGTGTCACATGCAGCCTTATTCGTGGAGCTGTGGATGAACGTGGGTCTGACTTCTGACTTCCTCCATGTGCTGGTCAACCTGGTCAAGTTCAACAGCTGCTACCTGGACCAGAACATATCGCACATGGTTCTGTAAGAACGTTGCTCTTATTCTTTAAATGCATACATACACATGTCCTAGTTTTATCCCAGATGTACTATAGGGTAATTTGCTTGTGTTGCAAGATAACTTGCAAAATAGACAAATCTTACATTATTATCGTCTTAATCTCACTTTTTTTTTAATAAAGGAAAATTTGTCTTCTGTGCAATCGGACCACGTCTTCCACAGACATAGAGGTATTCTATTCCTCATTCTTCATTCTATTTTCTGTCTCCCATCTTGGTGTTTGACTATACACCTCCCTTCCTCCAGGTGGCGCTGCAAGTTCTGGATGCAGTGGTATGTTACAACTGCTTGCCATCTGACTCCCTTCCCAGCTTCATCATCACCCTGTGCCGCACAGTCAACGTCAAGGAGTTCTGTGAGTCCTGCTGGAAGGTGAGTGCCTTATAGACCTTTCCATACACTTGGCAGGCCCTGTAGGCTTGGTCATCCCAGGTCATGTTCCGTTTTTGTGACCAAGGTTGCTTGAAGAGATGCTCGTAACGAGTCTGCATTTGGGAGGCCGCAGCTTAGAATCTTAGCATTGTGGTCCTGGTCCTAGTGCTGTTATGCAACAGTCACGACTCTCGTAACTCTTGACGGTTGATTCCTCTGCATTTTCCTCACAGTTGATGCGGAAGGTGTTAGGGACACACCTGGGTCACAGTGCCATCTATACCATGTGCCGCATCATGGAAGAGAGGTTTGTCTCCGTTTGAATCCGCATGTCCACCCTGAGCGCGTGTCATGGTCCCGGGGACACTGAGCTCTGTGTTGTGTTTCCAGGGCCTACATGGAGGACGCTGCCCTGTTGCGTGGTGCCGTGTTTTTCGTGGGGATGGCGCTGTGGGGCGCGCACCGGCTGGCCACGCTCAAGAATACCCCCACGTTGGTGCTGCCTTCTTTCTTCAAGGTCGGGCACCGGAGCCCAGGATGGCTTTAATCATACTGGAGATAAAACACAATAGAACTTCTCGAGGGTGATCCGGAACTATGACTGGAGCAGTCAGGACTTTCAGTCAATTATGATAAGTGAAGCATTCTGTCAACAGCTGGACCAGTTAGAGTCCCTTAGTCTCACTCTGCTTATGGGGTGTGTCTGGCTGTGGTGTCCACACTGTTGTGGATATGACTGACAGGGCTGTGTCCCCGCCCCCAGGCCATGACCAAAACCAATGAAGTGGTCTCCTATGAGATTGTGCTTTCTATCACCCGCCTGATTAAGAAGTATGGCAAGGAGCTGCAGGTGGTCACCTGGGACATCCTGCTCAGCATCATAGAGCGTCTGCTGCAGCAGATCCAGGTAAGTGAGATGAGATCAGTCCAGGCTGAAACTAGAATGAGGTCAGAGGTCGCCTGGATGGTTGAGCTGTGGAATTCGGAGGGGGTTTAAACACACAGACATGCTGGTCTCTCTCTGCCTTTACTTCTTAGGTGGTAGCTAGCCATGAGCTGAAGACCATTGTTCATGAGCTTCTCACCACTGTGGAGGAGCTGTACGAGCAGAACGGCTACCACGGCTCCTCAGAAAGGTTCTTCTCACTCATTGAGAAGTGTGCTGACAAGCGCCCGGTGAGCCTGCCATCGTCCTTCCTCATCTTCTTCTTCCTCCTCCATCATGGCCTAGACTGAAACCCCACATTGATGTACTGCCAGGCACACAAGTGACCTGCAGGTAATTATTATAAATTGTAACTCCTGCGCTTCTCAGGAGTCGTCTGTGATGACCCTCATTTCCTACCGGGCCCACTCCATCCAACCAGCTAAGGATGGCTGGATCCAGAGCCTGCACAAACTCATGGAGAAGTTCTTTAGGTAATGCTCTCGCCTAGCGAAACGTGGTGAGGGTGCGGTGGAGGGCTAGCTTGGCTGTCAAGAGAAACGAGGACCGGTCCCCGGATCTCACCATCTCCATCAATCTCTCCATCTCTCCTACTTCTATCTGTGGCAGAAATGAGACTCGCAGCGCCATCAGGGTGAAGGTCCTGGATGTGCTCTCCTTTGTCCTCAGCACCAACCGCCAACTCTACGAGGTTGGTGGCCTCACGAGTGGTGACGTCTTTCCAGGATTACTCGTGTCCAGCTCCGTGTCACTAATAAGCAGATAGTACTTGTGGGGACGTCATCCTCCTAAGGTGTAGAGTTAATGAATACTTGTACATCAAGAGTCCATTAACAGCTGAACCAGAAGTTAATGAGTGAACCATTGTGGGTTGTTATGGTCCACATGTCATTTGCCTAGAAGTCTCTTGTGATATGTCGCGGCTGAAGAAACGGCATGCTCCTCCATCCAAAGCTGATCAGGAAACCTCATTGAGGCCACTGGATATTTAACTGTAAGCCCTCAAATCGAGGCCCTTGATCTTCAGGACCCTCCTGGGTGGCCGGCTTTTGAACCTTAGATAGCTGCTTCATTTACGCAGATGGATTTTATACTAAAGCGCTTGAGCTCAGGAGTTCTTCGGTCGGTGGTATACCAGCAGGGCCCTGACTAGGACTCGGACACCTGATGCCTGATGTGATTGGTGTCTCCTGCCGCCAGGAGGAGCTCATCGAGGCCGTGGTGATCCCGCAGCTGAGCCTCATCGCTGAGGATCGCGATCTTCATGTGCGCAAGCTGGCCACGCAGCTGCTGGTGGATTTGGCTGAGGGCTGCGGCACACACCACTTCACCAGCCTGCTGGACATCATAGAGAAGGTCAGGGGGGGACGTGGGGGGCATGCTGGTCGTCGTCATGGCAGCTAGTTATTCACTTCTGATTGAGCACTGGATTGAATGGTTTTAACCCCCTGAGAGTGTGTATGTGCACGTCTGTCTGTCTGTCTCTGTTCGTTCTTCATCTTTCTTGCCCTAACTAAACGCTCCCTCCAGGTGGCCAGTCGCTCCCTGACCTCAGTGGGACCTGCTGATGTCCTGGACCGAGACCGAGACCCCCTGGCTGACTCTCCCATGGAGGACGTGAAGACGGCTGTCCTGGGCTTGCTGGAGATTCTGCAGGTGCATCTCCATAGAAGCCCCTGCACTGCCCTGGAAATCATTGCCATGGCAACAGCCCCAAGGGTTTGGATTAAGAGTAATCTGTATTCACCTTCCCATCCTTGGTCTGAGTACAGATTTTATCTCTACCAATAGGCTTAAAAAATAACAACAAAGAAGACCAATTCGCTGGTACAAAATCCAGTGAATATAGAGCTGCCAGCACTCGCTGGCTGATGTTCCTGTCCTCCTCCTTCCTAGAATGCACTGGTGACTCCTTATCACTGTGGATTTCGGCATCTTTGCTGCTTCGTCTCGCTTCTTCCGTCCAAAGCACTTATCACTTGTCACCCGATTTGGCAAATAGCAACACATGTTCAAGCGTAGACTGCCCTTCATTAGCTAAATAGGGTTAGACGCAGTTGTCGTGAAGATAGTTAATGCTTTATGTTACTGCTCCCTGGTGGTCGGAGGTCTTGTGTACAGGAAATCAAATCTCTGTAATGAACCTGGGAGCCCATTACTTTGAGCTCTATGCAGAGACTAAGCTCTGTGTCTGTGTGTGTGTGTGTGTGTGTGTGTGTGTGTGTGTGTCTGTGTGTGTGTGTGTGTCTTTACAGAGCAAACTGTACAGCCTCCCAGCTAGCCATGCCAGCCGCGTGTACGAGCTGCTTATTGGTCACCTGCAGCTGCACTACAAGAACAAGTACAGCTCAGCCATCGCCTGCAGCATCCGTCTGCAGGTGGGTGTCTCCGACTGACCCCCCCCGCGGGTCCCTCACTGCACCCGCCCTTCTGCTCCTGACGGTCCCTCGCCCCCCTCAGGTGTTCGACTTCCTGCTGCTGATGCGGGCCGACTCTCTTCATCGCCTGGGCTTGCCCAACAAGGATGGCCAGCTCCGCTTCAGCCCCTACTGCCACTGCGATCTGGGGTGAGCCCCCGTGTCCCCGGTCGAACCAGACTGGACCTTTCTGGCTCTAGTGCTCTGAAATGGTGGCTTTTTGAACCTTCAGGGAGGCAGAGAAGTGGGCGAGTGAGAAGAAGCCGGCCGGCACAGTGTCGCCCCCTGCTGGCAGCCCCGCTCCTGCAGCGCAGCCTTGGCCTGTCCGCACGGCCTGCCTACCCTACTCGCTGGCCTTCACTGTCATATTGCAGTGCCTCCGGCTGGTCAGTACTGCACCCCTGTAGATATTTTTGTGGCTGTAGGTGAGAAGGCAACTTGCCCTTTTGTTCTGGTTAAATTGAAACCTCCCCCCATTTCTTAGGAGACAGACTGGAAGGTTCTGAAGCTGGTCCTGGATATTCTACCATGCACTCTGCAGTACAAAGTGCTTCTGCTGACGTCACCTTGTAACACGGACCAGCTGTGCTCCACGTTGTGCGCCATGGTAACGCCTCACACAGTGACCTGTGGCCCCTCCCACTCCCAGGTCCAGCCCGGCACTAATTACATTTTCCTGTTACATCAGAACTGAAATAGTAATGTTCCACTGAAGTAGTGCCCCCCCCCCCCCCCCCCCCCCCCCCCCCCCCCCCCCCCCCCCCCCC
>JAODJW010000094.1:1760839-1776084 GCA_026777045.1 Hyperopisus bebe
CTTCCAGTGAGACAGATGCAAACATGGAAACATGGTACCAGCAACATGGAGGAGAAAGAGCCTGAGAAGCAGAAGCAGGTTTTCCAGCCCTAGTTCTTCTCAGTAACCCTCATGAGTAGCGAGGTAAAACTGATTCCGGGTCAGCTCCATCACAACTCCCTGCATATATGCTACTCCTCATATCAGCCAGATATCTTAGATTAAGCCATAGATTCCATGGTGCATGACTGAATGTAAAAGACTAATGAGCTTGTGTGTGTTTTCTCCCAGCCTGCCTGTGCAGAATGTTTGAGTCTGTTCATTCTAATAGTACTGGAGTGAATTCTCGAAATAACTCTGCATGCCTCAAAACATACCAAGATGTTCATTTCTAAATAAAAACATCAATTCTCTATAATAATATCAATACTACTACTACTACTAATAATACTAATAATAATAAGCAATTTATTTATGTAACAAAACAGCACAGTACAGGTACTCTATCTGCATCATATCTTATTGTAGTTGTTCATCACATAGACATTTGCTGTATGCATATCGTTCTATATGTTAGTTTTGAACAGCAAATCATTACACGGCCGGCGGTGCTGCCCCTTCTCCTCACCCTGTTACCACTGTGTTTGCTTTCAGGCATCTCTTGATCAGTGTATATTCTTTTCTATGGACCTCAGACATAAATGCGATCAGACGTGATTCGGCATAACCTGGGAATTTACCCAACACCTGGGAATAACCTAACCTGGGAATTTACCCAGCACCTGGGAATAACCTAATCTGGGAATTTACCCAGCACCTGGGAATAACCTAATCTGGGAATTTACCCAGCACCTGGGAATAACCTAATCTGGGAATTTACCCAGCACCTGGGAATAACCTAACCTGGGAATTTACCCAGCACACTCTGCTTCTTCAGCTCTTCCCTAAAAGAGCTATCCTATGAATATCTGATAAAAGATTATGTAATACCCATCTTACCATGGCTTTGGTAAATACTAATTTATTATTGGTCCAGAGATGTCATGTGGGTGTTGATCATTATTGTGTAACCGCACAGGTAGTTTCCACAGCATAATAGCAGTTCTATATTAATGCGCACTAATTTCACTCAACACTCTGAATGTTTACGATGTGTGACTTTTTACTTATAAATAAGCAGTTATTCTCATCAGCATAATTTTCCTCAGTTTTCAAAATACAATCGCTTGTCTGTTCTCCTTCCTAAGGTAACTTAAAAATGTTCCAGTGTGCTCTTATAAATATAGTCCTTATAAGTATACAGCATCTGGTCAGGTTAGGGTGTCCATCCAATTCATGTCAGGAGAGACACTATAAACTACAACAGGGTTTGTAAACTACCATTTCAATTAAAAGGACCCAGATTTCACTTAAGCACTGAGTTCTTGCTGTGTGCTGATTGGTCAGTCCCCTATAATCATCCATGTGTCACTAATGCTAATGTGAAACAGCTGGATGGGTCTTTCAATCAAAGAAACAAACCAGTAAAAGTACAAGACGAACCAAACGATTTAGCTAAACATGGGAACCTTTCAGTTTTAATGTTTAGCTCATAGTGCCCCCCTGACATGAATTAGGAGGCCCCCTAAGTCACGCTACATGCTGCAAGCAGCAAGTCCCTTAATCCTATTCTTTCCAGAGTTTGTCATGTACCTTTCATCTGCAACACATTTTACTGTCAAATTTATGGCTTAAATATATTGTTTTAGTGACTGAAACACAGTAAGGTGTTTGTATTGTCATGTGCGCGTTTTAAGGGGTGTTTCTGTAAATGGCGCTCGAACTAAACATGCTTTTTCCCATGATGTCAGAGTTACCTATAATGTCACTGAAGTAAAGCATAAACATTAGAAGTTTGCTCATATTGACCTCTTTTTTATATCCTTATTACTCCCACTCTCTGTCCCTAAACTGCAAGGTGTGAATGGGGCATTGTTTTCGCAATGTTTGCCCAATGTAGCTTGTTTTGTGGATTAAAAATGATAATAGATTTTGATCGCTGGACCCTTATGGAGATACAAACACCAATGTCAGCATATTTTGAGAGGCTTTGCTAAACATGTAAATATACAGGAAGGCATATTTCACCTGACAGCCAGAATGAAACATTATTCAGAATTATTCTTTAGTGGTTATTCTGATCAGAAAATTATTTAAAATGGACATAACGTTTTCAATTTTTAAATTTTTATTGTGTTAACGTTTTTGAACATTATGTCTGTGTGTGAATAGTGAAATGAGCAACTTCCGGCTAGTTGGAGGACCAATTCATTAGAAAAGAAAATAATTTTATAACAATGTAACAAGTTCAGTTGTGTTCTTTGTGTTCAGGGAAGAGGCATTCGAAGTTTTGCACAGTTACTGGTGTTTGTGGATATATTTATATATATGTGTATGCCGGGTCCCTTGAGACCTGAGGTATGTAATAGTGCTTAGTGGTGAAATTGTGAATAGAATTAATGTTCTTCTGAAAAATTAACCCGACTGGTTTTTATTATTATTATTATTATTATTTAGTTAATTATTATTACTGTTTGTTAGCCGTGGCATAATAAAGCACTTTGAAGTGTGCGGATATATGTAAACAATAAATGCCAGCTTGGTGTAATGCGTCCTGGGCGGATCTAACCCAACGCCTTGGTGACGTGCCCGGGGAGCCCGATTCTCCCCCCCACAAAGTTTGATGTGGAAAGTTAGAGGACGAGGTGCCCTGGCACATAATCTAGAAACAACTAGCATGATGACACACGGCGACTTCCTCACCCGTGCAAGTGAAGTGCAGCTTGTCGACGAGGCTCTGGAGGCGCTGCCCATCAGGCTGCAGGGAGCAGGAGCCGCCTGCAGGGGGCAGGTTGGGTCGCAGCACGATGGACGCCACGCCCTCACTGTCCATGGCCGCGTCGCTGACGTGCAGGCTGAAGATGTAGGAGTTGCCGTCGCGCAGGGCACCCTGGCGAAGGACCAGGTTCATGCCGTCGCTGCCCGTGGAGGTGGTGGTCATGTTCAGGACCAAGGTCTCATTGTTCAAAGTCTTCACTGTCCAGTACTTGTAGGAAGGTAGGGGAGGGATTATCAAACAAATATACCATTGTAGGATATTTTTGACCCAGCCATTCATAGTGTTTTACTTGTGACTTGATGATGCATAATTAACCACATGGCTTTGGGACAGGCAACTGAGCTCAGCACAAGGCTACCATTGGATAGAAATGACGTCAGTGTGCACCAACAGCAAGTGGTGTAACTTATTACAGGTGACATCATCCCACCCACTGCGTCCGAGAGTCTCCCTCAATGCTGGCGACATCATCACTGGAAAAAAATCACTACCGACATTTCATAGCAACGACGTCACTCTGTGTAGATCCTAGATGCCTGAGCGGAATGACCGTCTGGGCTAAATCTCCCATGAGTCACACGTCACGGAGGATGAGCAGTGGCGACGTCTCACGGCTCATGGCGTGCTCTTACCCCGCGGTGCGATGCCTCACAGTTACTGCAGGTGCCGGCCAGGTAGACGTAGGAGCTCTGGCTGACCTCGTACATAGACTTAGCCTTGCAGGAGACGCAGTCCAGGGACACCATGGGAATGCGGCCACTCTGCACCAGCACCTGAGGCGGAGAGCGAGAGGGACGGCGATCAAGCCACCAGCTGGGCATGGAGCAGACAAACACCCGTCCGCCGCTGTGGAACATGACCCGCTCACAGTCCAACAAACATCAGACGGAACATCAGTACATTCACATCTGAAAATCCCACACGGCAGATACCACTCCAGCTGTATGTCCTCTGGCCATATACTTGGGGGCAGACTGCAGGACCGGCCGTCCATCCAGCATTTTTTGGGGGGGGGGGGGCACAGTCTACAGAGCTACACACTGTCCTCCTACATGCCAAGCTGACCAACACTGGCAGGCTCATTAATACCAGCAGGTCAGATGCAAGTATTTCAGAGGTCTGTAATGATGCAGTGCCAGCCTAAAAGTAACGGGCACCTGCGGGACCTGATAATGAGGCAGTAATGGGCACAGCTGAGGGCCAGCCAAATATTCACTCACTCTGCAAGAAGCTTCTGCCAAGGCATGGAAAATAACCTACTTCTGTGTGTGTGTGGGGGGGTCTATTTTACTTTACTTTTACCTGCTCTGCTCTGCTGGAAGGGTCTCATGCTCTGAGCGGGCAGGCGAAGTCTGAAATGCACAGGGGCTCGAGAAACTTGCACATATTTCGATTCCGAGAATGGAGCGAAGCCCCCAAGACAGCCAGCGCATTCGAAACCAAACATTTGCCCACACATATTGGCATCAGCGCTGAACATTGTAACCATGCCAGCTTCCATTCTACACTTTATAATGAAGGAGCCGTGGGCAGTGGAGCAAAGCAAGTCTGAAGGCACCCCAGGGACCCCCAGGTTACCCCCCCTGAAGCCTCACATCAGCTCTCACCTGCTTAGCGGCATAGAGTTGCCAGTCCCCCCCCCCGATGGGCAAAGATGTTTTATGCTTTATGGATGCAGGGCACACCAGGAAGGCATTGAAATGCTAATTGGCCCTTGTCTCGCCTCATCTTCTCCGCTAAGTATTCCCAGAAAGATTTAGCTAGCAATCACCGGAATGATTCAGTTCTGGTGCCAGCTGGGTGCATTGCTACTGCTACAAGGACCTTGGTGAGACCAGGCTGGAACATGGAAGTGAGGACTTGGATGTAGGTTGGACTTGTTCTGAGGAATGACACTGCAGGTGAGGGTGAGTAACTAAAGCTACAGGACACAAAACGTCCAGCCACTGTCACTGTCAGGACGTGAACTTGTATCCCATGCAGAGACGAAAGAGGGATCATGAATTTGTAGTTATTTAGTAAGTATGTTTACGTTGGGCCTGCAGACGAAACCATGTGACATGGGCCAGAGCTGTGTTTAGGGAAAACGGAGATGTACAAAACCAAGGGCACAAAGTAAATGCAAAAAGTGCCCTTTAAGACGGGGCGGGGGCAAGTCCGTCTGTCAGGATATGGGGGACAACCCCCCCCCCCCTCCACCCCAGGGTCTGTCTGAGGATGACTTGCAGTTTAAGTGGCAAAGCAGCAACACAGACCTCCACTAACACTGGGCAGGAGATGCACAAATTTGACATTTACGGAGGGAGTATCTGCACGTTGTTTATACTGCAGCAGGAGTAAATCTGGAAATCCAGTCTGGACAGGATATTAAAGATCAAAACAAGCAATTAACAACATTAAAAAAAACAGAAATCAGATCTTATAAAAAAAAAAAAAAACAGCAGCAAAACTGAATTGAGTGGAGGTGAAGGTAAGATTAAATCGCATCATCTTGCGAACCTTCAGGTTGGGGGATGTCAGACATACCTGAGTACTAAATCAGATTTGGGGAGTTTTTTCAGGGCCCAATCTGACACCTGAGATTGATACTCAAATGATCGAAAATGAAATTCAAAGCAATAGAAATGGTAGGTTTTATGCCTTCCTATAAAATGCTGCCCCTTTTGCTGCATTTTAACAGCCCATACTGCAAAGCATCGTTTATATCCTTCGGGCAAGTGTTTATGTGGCACTGTCTCCTTGGCCTTATGCCTTACCGTCTGATTGGTGGATTCAGGACTCATGCCCTCCTTGCTGATGGTGAGGCGGAAGGTGTAGGTGACGTTGGCCTCTAGCTCGCTGCCTGGGATGCCCAGAACTGGTCCGTTGGAGCCCAGGCCAAAGTTCAGGCTGGAGCAGTGCCCGGGGCCCTGCGGTGAGACAAAGCAGTAACGCTTTTTGACGGCCATCGATTTTTAGTAGGCTGGCGATATAAATCCCTAAATATGAGTCCGGCACCAGGGGTTAGACAAGGAGATTTTAAACACACAGCATTTTCGGTAAGGTCTCAGTTCCTGTGGCACGCACATTTATGGAGCTGGAATTATAGGTCTTTAACTTAATGACTGCCTGATCTATTTCTTCTCCAAAGAGGACCTATAATGTTTTCCATCAGGCCTCATAGACATCTAATGGGGGTGGACTGTCTTCAGTTATGTCTGCTGGCTGTTTCTCTGCTTTTTATGAGAATCATTCCATTATTTTCCATGCCCTGTTTTATTATTTTTGTAATGGGTTAATCAGTCTTGCAAACAGTTGCTTGGGAAAAATGTTTACTTCGCAAGACGTCCGCGTAGGGAAGGGAGAGAGAGATGGTGTAGCTGTACAAGGGGTGCCTGGACCCGATTCACTGCTTAATTACGGAAGCGTAGGCCGGCGAGGGTGGGTTGGAGGGGTGGGATTTGCAACAGTCAGTTGGTCTGAGCCCAGGGCCGCATTACAGTAAGTCCCACCCACCACCTCCTCGGTTTAAAGGCAATCGAATTGAACGCACACCCACTTGAGTGGGCCCATTCCAGCCATGTTAGGGGAGAAGGATCTCAGTCCTGTGATACTGGCCAAATCACCCTGAGTCGACCAAACCTCTGAGTCACTCCATCCCACGCAAGCTCACCAGCCAAGTATGAGTGGGTAGATGAAAAAGTATGTCTTAAAGTTGGAGGCTTGAGCACAGAAAGATATTTTTGGGAGTCACCTCCCAGGAATATAATGATGTTTGCATTTACATTTTTTTAGCAGATGCTTTGTCCAAAGAGACATAGAGTTTAGAAAGCAGGATCAGACAGTCCCTGGAGCATCTGGAGGTAGAGAATCTTGCTCGGGGGCCCAACAGTGAAATCATTCTCACAACCCTGGCATTTGTCACCTTCCAATCACAGGTACAGCATCTTAACCCATTAAGCCATAACACTACAACAGCCATCGTGGTTTTAACGCAGGGGGTAGTGTGAGGCTCAGTGGGCCAAGCCTATGAGCCTGTGATCAGAAGGTCACCAGTACAAGCCTGGCCTTGGCATGTCTGTGGGTCCTTGAGCAAGGCCCTTAACCCCTAGCTCCCTGTATGCCGCTAAGGGTGGCTGCCCTTTGCTACTAAACTTGCTCTCATGGACAGCAAGATGAAAAGAGAATTTCCCTATGGGGATCAATAAACTATCAGTTATTACTATTGTTATGTTCCAGTGCACCAATATCTCACTTTCAGCTGTGCAAACCCCGCTTGCCCTGGTGAAACTCTTCAAATATTTGCTTACACTTACAAAACAGAGAACAGGCAGTCTTACCTTGGAGGTTTTAAGACACTCCCACAGGTAGGTCAGAAGGGACTGGTTTTCGGGCTCCAGATTAGGGTCATAGGACTGCTCTGCACTTAGCTGTAAGTCCTGGGTCTTGGACCAGACTCTGAAGTTGCCACCTTCTATAATGGGTACAAGCTTTCCAGCCACCACGCTCAACTGGAGGCAGGCGGTCTTGCGAAGCGGGATGCCAAGGTACGACAATGAAAAAACAGTGCTGTAGTTGCCCGGCTGCAGTGCCATCTTTGGGATAGAGAGCTGCAGCTTTGTAACATCCACCTCAGCAGGGAGCGGAATCTTGGCATGCATTGGGGCATTGACACATGCTGGTGTGTTGAATATCTCCCACAGGTACTCCATGCGGTATTGAATGCAGCCCTTTAGATCCACACTGGCCTCCAACAAGTTGGGCTGTGAGCGGCGGATTACCAGCCGTTGGGCGTGGCTAAGCTGCACTGTTGGCTCCTCACACATCAGGACCTGAATAACTATAGTGACCTCGCCCATGACCCAGCTCAAAAGGTTGCTGGCGTTTACATGGACTACATAGGTTCCTGGCGTTGAGAATGAATGGGTGATGGAGAATGAGTTGGAGGTCTGCAGTGCTGTACCGTCCCCGAAATTCCACTGGAAGGTGGCTGGAGTGAACTGGGGGTACACTAATGCCTGGAAAGACACTGACTTGTTTATGAAGGTATTTTGGGGTTGGGCTACAAGGCGGACCGAGGTCAGGATGTTCTGGACTTGAATGTCTTTGGTCACATTGTGGGACCCCAGAGAATTGAGTGCACGAAGATAAATAGTTAGGAGTCCACATTCCTTAGGAGTATAAGTCACGGAACTCCCTAGGATGGTTTGCTTAGATCCATGGTGAATGTCAAATGTCCAGATGATGGAAACGTGGTCTCCTGTCTGTATCTCTGCACTGAAATGTTTTGTGATGCCCAAAGGGATGGCTGCCTCACAGCAGTTGACCATAGTTAGCCGGCTGATGGGTTCCATGACCCTGACCGCGATGCTTACTCTCTCAGAGCTGATCTGGTTATGAGCTGTCAGATTGACCACGTAGTCGTCCACTCGTGTGAACTGATGGACATACGTGTGGTTGGTGAGTACCACCGTGGAGTCACCGCTGATACTCAACACGAAGCTGACTGAGGTCCCAGAAGTGATGGAAATTTTGAATTCCACGCTTTCCCTTGGAGCCACAAAGGTCTTGTTGACCTTTAGCTCCAGGCCCTTAATTTTGTCCTGGACATTGAAATCTCTGCTAACAGCTTCGGTGCTGACATCGTTTGTTGCATTTAAAGTGATTCTGAAAACTCCAATGGTAGAGAAATTATGGGTCGCATTCGGCCCCATTCCTCTACTATTAGGAAAGTACCATGTCCAGGAGATGTTGGTACCTCTTTGGCAAACCCCCTGAAATGAAACTGTTGTTCCAGACATGACAAAGTTCGGTTCTGTTATATTAGTGGCTGAAAATGTGACCCCTGATATAGGTTCCTGCACTGTAATCCATATTGAGACATTCTGCAAGCTAACTTCATTTGAAACTTCAACTTGTACCAGCTTCAGACCAGGATTATCAAACTGGTGATCAAGGAATGGAACACTTCTGTTTACAGTGAGGTTATCTACATGCCACAAGTAACCCAGGTTGGAACCACCAGTCACAGATACTGTCATACTGGTAGAGGCGTTCAATGCCACTGGATTAGGTTTGACAGTTAAGGACAGTGAGCCGACTATATCCAGGAACTCAATAATCCTGTTAACGCTGATCTGGCCAAGAAGATTTTTGGCATTGAGGAAGACATTGCAGGGTCCTGGTCGAGAGAAGCTCACATCGATGGCTCTTCCACTGAGGTTCTGCTGAGCCTCCTGATCTTTCAAGAGGTCCCAGCTAAAGGATATGTTAGTTCCCTCTCGGACGGTAGCTTGCAAATGAAGGACTTTATTAGTAGCAAAGCAGCAACTATCTCCAAGGTCCTCAGATACAATCTGCAGCCCTTCCAGCTCCCTCTGCACAAAAATGAATATGCTGGCTTGCATGGAACTGATCTTATTTTCAGCTGTCACAATGACATTAAATGTGCCAATGGACTTGAAGGTATAATGAGTGTGATAATGGGAGCTGAGGATGGGTGTACAGCGGTCACAGAGGATCCAGGAGTAGCGCACATCATCTCCTTGCTCCAAGTGAGCCTCAAAGTCAACAGAGGTGTTGAGTGGTACTTTGGTCAGGCTGGCGTTAATAGTCAGGCCTTGAATGGGCGTGATGACTGCCACTGTGATTTCAGTGCTATTCTCACTCACTTCATTACTCCCTATCAGGCTGATGTTAAAGTAGCCGGAGGAGTTGTATATGTGCGTGATGTTATTTCCGCTCAAGACATTGCCATCGCCAAAGTCCCAGGTGTAATGTACTTTTGAGGACCCAGAAGAAGCAATAAACATATAGGCCTGGTGCAGTGTTAGGTTGTTGAACTTGGTACCGTTATGCTGTATCACCACCAAGCCAACCGCATCTTGTACCTCAATCAAGGCTGTGTTGTTGCTATGGGATATGTTGTTGAGCACAGTGACCATCACCAGATACTGACCTGGGTTTTTGTAAGTGAATGCCATCATCTTTTCTCCTCGAACAGACGATTCATTAGTACCAAAGTCCCAAAGGTAGGTGTACTCAAATTCAGGGAAGGCACTCACAACAAAGGTGCTTTCTTCACCTAGTCTAGTATAGCCGCTATAGGGAACAAGTGAGACGTTGGTGACCACAGGCTGTACACAAACCCAGGCAAAAAAATTAGCCTTGTTTACTCTACTGGACAGCAGCAGTGAGAGATGGTAGTTACCACTCCTAGAAAACATGTGTGTTACTCTGGGGCTTCCATGGACAGTCAAGTTGGGTGTTCCATCCCCAAAGCTCCACTCATATGTGTAGATAGAGAAGTTTCCTAACACAAATGCTTCGAAGCTCACACTGGTGACCTCCTGGATGCAGCCTGAGGGCTCCAGCAAAACCACCTGTAGGACATACACCTGAACCTGCAGAAGGACTGACTGGATGCTCACTGCATTGGCGGACGTGATGTTTACTGTATAGACGCCGTCCTTCTTGTAGATGTGTTCCACCTGTGATTCCTGGCTACTTATCACTTCCCCGTCACCCATGTCAAAGATCCAGGTGATGTTGTTACCAGTTTCCACACAAGCATTGATCACTGTGGGTGTGTTGAACTCTGTGGGAGCTGATGAGGAGGCCTTAAGTCCTCGGATGTCCTCTGACACCAGCACCTCTGTGTAGTTTGCCAGCTGGCTGATGGTGTTGTTGATGGACACGGAAATGTTGTAGATACCCCAGTGGGAGAAGGTGTGCTGGACGCGCCGCTCTCGCCCTTGCAAAGTTGGGGAACCATCCCCAAAATCCCAGGTGTAGATGATACCATAAGCTGAAGGAAGGGGATGAGCCTCAAAAATCATGGGACTTCCTGTTAGCAATGGTCTGGAGTCGGTCATGATCTCCACTTTAGTCAGTATACTGTAGACAAACACATCTATCTTTTGGCTCTTGTTTTCATATTGGTTGAACACGGACACAATGAGAGTGTATTCCCCTGCAATAACAGAAACAGAAAATAAAACAAGGCAATAATTACACAGGCCACGACTCCCCATCCTTTATGCAGAATACAAAGAGATAATGGCAGAACCAACTACTCAAACTACTCAATCCTTCTTTGTCTCTCCATGACAATATAGATCTATTCAGTATTCTCCTCTAGACTGGACTAGGTCAGTAATGCCAAAAGACAAAATGATTATTTACCTGGCTGTGAATAAATATAGGTGACATTTTTCTTCAAGGTGATCAGATTGGTGGAGTCATCAGGGAATAAAAGAGAGTTCTCATAGGGAGGTTTGAACTGGTATACTTGGTAATCTCCATCCCCAAAAGTCCACCTGGAGCAGGAGAAAACATCTGCTTTTAGATGTGTATCACGGATGTACAGTACTGACAAAAGCCAAAAAAGGGAAGGCTGCAGAGAATCTCCCCTCTCATCTGGACCTCCAGCCTTTGGTCTCCTCCCTGAACTCAGTCATAAAGAAAATGTTTTTACTGAACAGTACAGTCTACAGCTATCTCTC
Organism: Hyperopisus bebe; assembly: GCA_026777045.1. Classification (NCBI taxonomy): domain Eukaryota; kingdom Metazoa; phylum Chordata; class Actinopteri; order Osteoglossiformes; family Mormyridae; genus Hyperopisus; species Hyperopisus bebe. The sequence continues at coordinate 1,772,180 of JAODJW010000094.1, forward strand.
ACCATTATTAACCTGCAAACAGCTCAGGGTTGTTTGCACTTGCGCTGAGACTGTTCACTCAAAAAGGAAAAGAAAATGATGTAACTACTGAGAAACCCTAAATTGTGAGGGAGGCCCTGGGTTTGGAAATCTAAAAGCACCAGGCAGCTGCAGGAAAATTTTAAAGGCAAAGAAGTGGAAATTTAGGAAGCAGGCTGAGCGCAATGGAGGGAAAATTCCTGTCAGCAATCTTTGGTAACCGCGGGACTGTAAATCAAGCACATTACGTACCGGAGACGTCGACATGGGGAGGAGGTTACAGGCTCAGCTGTGATTGCAATCTACCTTCTACGCTTGGCTGCACCCAGGCCCGGTCCACCCTTAAAATCTCATAAAGGTGTCAGGTCAAAAGCCGATGGACCGGCCTATAACTCAGCTGTGTCTCTACATGTGTCCATTCTGCAGACTATGTGTGCTGTTACTCAGCTCTGGGCACCTGCCTGACTAAGAGGAACGGCTCCTGGGCTTTTCTGTCACAATCAGGCTTTCCTTTCTTAGCTCCTCTGTTTTTATTGACAATGAAAACAACACTTACACCTGGACATAACACTTTCAATATGAAGTAAATAAGCAATTTTTCACCTGCAATGAAATGCGGCTGTGAAGTCTAAGGATAAGGTAAAGGAAGGGTTTGCGGTATACTGCCCAGGAGAGACTGAATTTCATGTACCATATTGTGGCCTCCAAAGAAATATCCATGGTGATGGATGCAGAGAAGGTCTGGTTCAAACCCTGAGTGACAATGGATGGGACACCTTCCACGGTCAGCTCGCCCATGGGCTTCATCTGGTCCACTGTCACGTTGTAGTGCTCTGTCAAGTTGCTCACATGGTTCTGTGCTGTGACCTAGGGGGAAAGCCAAGATTTCTTCTGAACCTGGACGTTCAAAGGAGGTACATGAAATCCTATTACTGTGTCAGAAAAATGCAATTTATTGGGGGTATTCCAAATATAACAGATCACCAATGAGAAGACACAAGCCATGTGATTGGTCAACATGGACATCCATTTGAGAACTTGAATTAAAAAGCAGTAATGGATTTAGTGACCCAAAAAGAAATTGTGATGGATACTCACTGATAGTTTGTAGACTGCATCATTCTGGTAAATGATGTTGAGCACCGTGTTGTAGTATGTAAAGTGAGGCTTGTCATCTACTGTCCACTTGAAGGTTGGGTCTGATCCTTCTTCCACTGTCGCCATGTAACTCTGCAGGGGTCACAGCGTGAACAATCAATCAACAGGTCTTGGAAAGAGTGGGAGAAATGGAATGTGAAAAACTACAATGCAGAAAGCTGTGAAGAAAGAGAGCAATGTGGGAAGGTCAGGTGACTTACTACTAAGGTGTTCATTAACACCCTTTGGTTGGGGTGGGGCACGATCTTCAGGCCTCTGAGGGGCACCTCCACCTTCACACGGACTGTTACGCTAGCGGAGGTCACCTTGCTGCGTGCTATGATAACCAGCGCTGGGGGGGGGGAGTTACCCAATGGTATCTCCATGTAGGCAAACAGCGTATCATTATGAGGGTTTGACTGGCATTCCTCCACGACAGACTCCAGTTCAGGGGGGCAATGAGGATGGAATGAGAAATTCTGGTTGCCACCCTGCCAGCTGGCCAGGGCCTCATGCCAGGAGCGGATTCTGGCCAGCAGAAAGGTCTGGTTGATGGGGAAGTAGATGGTGCCATTTTGGGTTGGCGGATAGACCACGGTAAGCGCCATGGGGGGCACCACACGGATGTTGCATGATGCCTGGCTGGGAAAGTCGGGGTCATTGGATGTGACCTCAAAGCTGTAAACACCGGGATCAGGCAGACCTCTCCGGAGGAGCTGCCCTGGGATAGGTATGTCCACCATCCCAGTGTATAGCACCCTGATTGGACACAATGCCTCATCAATCCAGGTCGCATCTTCGGTGATGTTTATGGTGTCGTTGAACCAGCTGGAGTGGTTCAGTGCTAAAAAGCTCTGTCTCCATGGGGACGAGTGGTTTGTGCTGCACTGAAGAAGACCCCCGGGACCAGAGTTGTGCTGTAGGGCAATGAAGTCACCCCAAGAGACCTCTAAATCTGCAATCTGCTCTTGTACCTGTGAGAAGGCAAGGAGATGAGTCTGAAGAGCAGGATCATCCCAAAACAAGTTTATGCATCTATGTGATTTGGATATACCTCCACTTTGCCCCTAGCTAGAGCTCTACAAGCATCAACACATAGGGTCAACTGCTAACAAGAGTTAAAGGTTAATCAGAAGTTGCTCCCTGCTTTTGGGCCCTTACCAGGAGGTGTCTGGCTTCTCCAGCCTCCAGAATAAAGGTATAGTCATGGACCAGGTTGTACTTGGGCGAGGTGGCCTCCAGAGGAAGAGCATCGGCACTAGAGCAGTTGGGGCAGGAGCTCGGGGTGCAGGGGTTGGTGAGGGGCAGACAGCGGCTATTGAAGCCACACCACTGCTGCAAAGGTGGGCAGGCCTCTGGGAAGATATCATTCAGCTCCTGGGACTGGCACACAGCGATGGGGGCACACAGCTCCCCACACCCTGAGAAGAGGGAAGCACGGGTCTAAGAAAGTCATGCATAAAATCACCTGTGCTGACCTCTATGACTGGGATTTTTTCCCAGTGAAATCCAGTATCAATAAGTAAATAACTGGAATTTCAGAATATATTGACATCACATTCCCAGCACACTAACATCTTTATAGGCAGGACTCCTGATGCGAGGAAATGAAGCTTTAGGACTCACTGACAGTAAGTGAATTTCATGAGCAGTAACTGAGCCTGGGGGGGTCTTCATTTGAATAAAACACTAATAAATCTTTGCTGAGAGAGGGGGCTGACCTTGATATACAGCCATCTGTGTAATTTAAATAACCAAAGTGAAATGAAGCCAGTTGTCATTTGTGCAAGAACAGGTACACTGGAATGTATTTTTTCCACATATCCCATCATGCTCTCCTTTAAAAAGACAAACACACACATATCGAGGTGAGAGTGAAGCTTGGGGTCTGATCAGGGTCCATGATCCCTGGAGCATTTTCTGAGTCGAGGGCCCAAAAGAGATATGACTATACTTCAGAGTATAGGGTTCAAACCGACAAGCTCCTGATCACAGGCACAGAGGCCTAACCTATCCTTGACAGTACTCCCACATACTGAACAAAGTCACTGCAAAAGTCACTCTCAATGCACCCAAGGCGAAGGAGCTTCTCTATCTCCTCATCTCTTTCAAAATATGTCCACCACGACATTGCCATCGCCTCTGCCTTCCACTGCTGTCTATGTGTTGGATGTGAATAGAAAAGCCAGTTAGTAGGTTTACTTGCACACTAAGAACATTATTGTGTTAGTCCTACTAAAACCGGACTTTTAAAGTGCATGTAAACACGTTAGTACAGTGAAATAGTTACGTTAGTACGAAATGTACAGTGCCGTAACACTGTCTAATACACCGCTCAACTAAAGGGCGCTTTTCCACTGCACCGGGTACTGTACTTCTATACTTCAAGAAGGTACCAACAGTATGGTACTTCAGGGTGTTGGTTTTTCACTGGTGTAAAACCTGGTACCGGTGCCGAATGACATCACAATGCGTGATGGGGTATTTTGTACTGAATTTGAAAAATTTCTGTAGTATATGACTGGACGACGTGTGATATTTTTTAGTTGTAGTTTTATACTGTTTAAGCACTACTTCTCATTTGTGGCTCATTAAATCAGTCACACACACTATACCATCCAACTTATCTGTGGACGTGTTGCTACGGAGTTTTATACGTAAAGCACCGCGCGAAATGTGTTATCAACTGATATTGCTAACAATGGCAATTAACCGGGCTAGAATTGGATTTCATGATTAGTCTGATTATT
>JAODJW010000094.1:1794431-1804751 GCA_026777045.1 Hyperopisus bebe
ACGTGTCCCCCTTCTGCACTCCACCTGTGCATACTCCTCTGCTAACCCCTCCGCGCTCCCTCTTAACGTGTCCCCCTTCTGCACTCCACCTGTGCATACTCCTCTGCTAGCCTCTGCGCGCTCCCTCTTAACGTGTCCCCCTTCTGCACTCCACCTGTGCATACTCCTCTGCTAACCCCTCCGCGCTCCCTCTTAACGTGTCCCCCTGCTGCACTCCACCTGCTCATGTTCCTCTAACAGTCCCTCTGTGCTTCCACTTAATGCTTCCTCCTTCTCCACTCCACCCATTCCTGCTCCTCGGTGAGCCCCTCTGCTTCCTCCTAACACCTCCTCCTCCTTTTGGCTTCCCCCTGCCTTCTTCTTCCACTTTTCTTTTGGCTCCTCTGCGTTCTTCTCCCCGTCCATCTTGCCCTTGTGGCTTTCTAAGATGTCATGGCCACAATGGCCAAGCACCCCTGTGGCTTTCAGGTGTGACCCCATTTATAACCAACCTCATCGCCTGTGGGGATGTTTCCTGTTGGTGTGGCCCTGGAGCATTGTGGGTAAGGAAGACACATACCACTGTCACTATGTGCCATGTTTAAACCACTTTCACTACCTCCCTCTTCTGTTTGGTTGTTTGTTTCCTTTAATTTTAATCCCCAGACTATGTGCCACAATGAATGCTGAACATGAACACATTTGGAGCTTGGCAACCGCACTTAATTTTCTGTTTGTTTGTTAATCAGGCCATTAATCTGCCAGGGCCCCATCAGCATGCACCGTTTTTACAGCGGGATACCAGGTGTTTATGCTTGGCTCTGGGCACTGGGTGTGGCTTCCCATCCTGCCACGGCCCAGGACCAGGCCAGCACTGTTCTTTGAACCTCAGCTGGTCTGACTGGACCAGAAAGGCTGAAATCTAACACCGTCCAGCAGAACCAAAATGATCAACGGCCAACACAACTGTGCTTAGAGTGCTCTGCCCTGCGTAGGAATGCAGAGCAAGCGGGCCTCGGGGTCCAGTGCAGGCCTGCATGTCTCTCTGCAGGAAATCATGGGGAAGCTCCTCAGCAGCCTTCCTTTCCCTGAATTGAGGCCCACCCTCACTCCCCATGTCCACCCCTCGCCGCTGTTACTCTTGGCCATGATCATATGTTTTCATCTAATTACAGAGTGGAGAATTTAATTATCACTTTCGAATCACTTCATCTTTGTGCAGGGAAACATAACAGTGAGGGGCAAAGAGGGAGGGCAAAGGGTTTTTTGTTCCAGTGACAGCAGAAGCCTGGATCTGGGCATTGGTCTTTAGTGCACATCTGGACCAGAGCCAGTAGGGGGCTCTGTTTGGCAAGGTGTACCAGTTTCCGGTAGCAGAAGGAAAATACACCACAGAGAGAGGCGACAGACCCACACGGAGTCACACACACACACACACACACACACACACACACACACACACACACATGTACACACACACACACAGATTTCCACACACACAGTACACAGTCCTAAGGGTGGACTGTCCTGTCTCTTCATTACCCAGGTATACAGATGAATTTTCACTTTACACAACACAGACAGAGCACAGGAGAGTGTGTAGTCAATATTAATCAATGGGGGGGGGGGGGGGTTCACTGCAGCAAAGTGGACATCACGCAGCCGGCTGAAGATGGACTCCCGGCATCATGCCAAAGCTGGAAAGGAATCTCAGACTTCCCTGAAAGCCTGAAGTGTGTCAGCAGCTGCTGCTCGACTGAAGGTGGAATATCTGGGGGGGCGGGGGGGTTATCGATTTTCAGATGGACACTCCTGCTTGCCCCCCCATCCCACCAGGGGTGATAAGGCCATGCCGACATCTCCTCTCCGACTGGGCTCCTCAACTTCCCTGTCCTCCACCCTCTCCTTCTCCCTCATCTCCTCCCTCTCCTCCACTCCTCCCACCCTTCCTGCCAGCAGCCAATGAGCCCACAGAGAGGCGAGCGCCAGCTGGAGTACCGAGGAGAGAATAATGACTACTGATGAAGGAGTCCCGCAAAAGAAAACAGCCCAGGCCTCCAAAGCACACAGGAGGTGTTACCAGTTTGGGTTCCCTGCAAAAAACTAAAAAAAATGGATAATTGGAAAGTTTGGGATTCTGTGCAGAGTGCACAACAGAGAGCCTTTGTGCTCTGCTGGCTGTTGCCCTGGCAACGCATGGACAGTCCCGCCCCTTACAGGAAGTGGATGGTGGGGACATGGGGCTCAGAGGCCGGCAGCAAGTACCGTGCAAACGGCAGGGCCTGGGTAGCATTGGGCAAGGCGAGAGCATGGGGAAAAAGGCAAACTTCAGGCTAAAGCTGAGGAGGCACGATAACAGCGGGGAGCAGGCCTTCAATGAGCTAAGAGCTCAACTCGGGAGTAGCAAGAGCAGAGAAGGTCTGCTGTCAGTTTGGGAGGGGCCCTGCTCCGGGTATGCACACATTTCCAAATATTTCGAGAAAATTCTTAATATCCACAGCCCACATTTCTAAAGCAAGCAGGGAGGAGGGACACCACCCCCTTCGCTCCGTCTACAGGAAAAAGGCAATCATTCACCAGCCGCCCGTGACCAGCCACCGGTTAAAGATAAACACAACCTGGAGGCCTTCTGTTACTTCAGCGCCCTTAACGTCAGGAGGACTGGTCTAGGAGCACCGGCCACCCAGGCGAGACTCGGTGGCACTGTGACGCCGCAGGTCCTCTGAGGTCTGTTTGCCCCACCAAGTGATGAGGGAAGGAAAAGAGATGGAGAGAAGATGAAGCAGAGAGGAGAGCGGTACAGGGCGAAGCAGAGCAAGTGGGATGAGACACATAAAGAACTCATTAAGAAAGAGTGCAGAAAGGATGGAGAGATGGTGAGAGATGGAGAACAACAAGCACAACAAGAGGGTCTGCTAGAGGGTGGAGAAGAGAGGAAAGCTAAGGGAATGGGGGCCCAGTTCACTGGGAGCCACTGGGGGCCAGTTCATGGGGAGTCACTAGGGGCCAGTTCACTGGGAGTCACTGGGGTGACACCAGAGGTGGGGTGAGGAGGGAGGAAGGAAGTGACGAAAGTACTGATGAGGATAAGAGGTGGGCAGATGCTGAAGGGCAGCAGTAGATTCATGGGAAAGCAGATCCAAGGACCGCTGCAAGAACTTAAATGGGGGGGACGCCCAGGTAGGCAAGGCTCCGCATGAAGGGAGGGGCAGGGTGCATGGAACGCAAGGCACGGCGTGGGGGGGTGACAGCCGGAAGGTGACGCTCGGCGTGGGGAGGGGGGCCCAGAAGGCGAGGCTCTGGGGGGCTGCTGACATCATCGGCCCCCTCACCTGCACCTCATTTACAGGCCTGGGAGACAACCTCTTCACTCCGCGATGGACTGATGTTGTAATTCAGAATCACCAGGGCAACAAAACAAACGCAGGGCCAACAGCCCCGCATTCTGGCTCATAAATGAGTGTCTCTGACTTGCAGCCTTCCTGCATGCCTCCCTCCGAGATCACAGCTTCCTCCTCCACCTGGAAGTCGCCACGGTGACGGCTGAGCTGCGTGACACGGTGTCCTGCTGCTTACTGCTCCGGAATGGTGCTGGTGGTGTTAGGAGTGAGCTGGTGTATACAGCCCCCCCCCAGAGAGAAGACCCCCACTGCCGCACCACTCCCAGGGACTGCTGGGCTCCCCATGCCAGGGTGGGGAGCTGTGCTTCCCTGTCATCCTAAAGCTCCCGAACTGGGATGGAACCTCCTCTCCTGCAGACCTCCCCGGCCACAGGAGGACACCAGCAAAGACAGGCCAGCTTATGGTGCTTGGGCCCCCAAACCACCACCACCATCTGGATAAAGTCCCTGGCCATCACCGCTGGCGCCCCTCCTATGTGCACCACACACAAAATGGAGGGCGATGACCGAGCAAAGCCGTAACCATGGCAACCAGGCAGGCCTCGTTTGTGGAAGTCTGAAGATGGAGCTGGATGTTTTGCCAATGCCTGTCGTATAGGGACTTTAGTGTGTGAGCTAATGGCAGGAAACACTTTCACTTTGTCTCTCAGGCCTTTTACCCCCCTCTCTCTATCGTTGTCTCTCTCCTTCTCCCTCTTTTTCTCTTACAGCCCCCCTCCACCCCTGCCCTCTGTGGTTGCGGCTGCTTATTCCCGACAGGAGGGTGGGGAAGTCGGGCGGGGATACAGTGACCGAGAGTCCCCGGGAAACAGGCAGGGGTGCAGAGACTCTGTGACAGCTGCTGGAGCTCAGAGACGGGGTGTACTGCCAAAAAGCGCACTCTATAAACATGCTATTTTTAAGGGACGCATCTTCCGGCTGTGAGGGCTGCCTCGCAGAAATGCAGAGGGGTTACCGTGGCGACGGGGCAAAGCAAAGCTACACCGCGGCAAGCCCGCGATGGGCCGGCTGTGCTCTGCGTTTACGCCAGTGGCCCGATCACCAGCTGCCTGGTCGGGAGAGCATCCGGTGCCGCTATCGGCAGTAGGCCTGGGTGACGAACTTCACTGCTTCTGTGGTAACGGCCGAAATGCTCCGATCCTATCGGGGATCGAAAAATGAATTCTTCTGTAAATTCCGATACCCTAACAGTAAATCTCAGCGCCTGTGAGCTAATAAGCATGCAGCATACTTGTGTAAAGATCTAAAGTGGCTGGTGATTGGCCGTCTAATGTAACGTTACACAAACACGTCACAGAGGCTGGAGGAAAAATGTACGCCCAGAGACAAACCTGGGGGGGTGGGCTCATGTGTGTGTCTTATTGGTTTCATTTGTCACATAGTGTAAAAAAAAAATGCCTTCAATCAAAAGTGTGGTTCTACAGGGTTCCAGACTATGACCATTTTTATGCGACTAAATTTTATAACTAAGCACACCAGTGCAAATATGCCCACCGTGCTGGCATGTGTATGCGAGCAAGATCATCGGAACTTGATCTAATTGAAGTTCTTTGGAGGCATTACTGAGGAGACCCCTACAGTGATACACTGGCTGATTGCTTGACCACGAGCACCGGCGGTGACGTGGAAGTTACGCGGAACCGCAGAGAAAAGGCGGAGTGGGTGGGGTTATTTTGTACCTCGATAATAAGACTGAATACCTTTCGGTTTGTGTCTCCATATATTGCCGACGCCGGCGCTTATTAGCACGGTCATGTTACGTCGTTTTTTTTGTGCTGTGAAAAATGAAAGATGGATCTGCTGGTCAGGTTTGTTTATGAATTATAAACATGTCGCAGGTCATACAAATAAAACATAAATAAAAGGCTGTGTTCTGTTATGATCAGGAACGATCCCTCCAGTAACTAAGCAATAACTAACAAAACGACTTCTTCGGATAAAAGATTTGTGCTGCACTGTTTAATGTATTTTTGTTGGTGTTGAAACTGATTTACAACATACTGGTATTGAAAAAAGTATTGTTCAGGAACCAGTATCGAAATCAAAGTATCTGGTACTGGTATTGAAAAATTCTGAACGATGCCCAGTCCTAATCACAAGTGTGTGCGTGGGAATGCCCCCCCCCCCCTCACTGCTGCCAGCCCTCCATTCTCCACTTAAGCCCTTGGCTCAGTGACCCATTTTTCAGGTCTGGATCAAAGAAACATTCGACTGGTGCAACATATGACAATGAAGCCAGGAGCTCAGGGTGGAACCGTAGAAGTCAGGTTGCCCTTATACTCAAACTGTCACTGAAAATATATCTTTATAAAATCCATTTGTGAGCTGAAACCTGGTCATAGGCAGCTTGATGCATCATCAGAAGGCCAGTTGGTTTGCATATGGAATTTCGTTCGTTACACAAGCAGCTTCATTCACAATATGCTGAATGTTACAGACACCTCATCCTGGGTATTTGAAAAGGTCTCTACTTGGTCCATAATGTGTGGGATTGTTTGTCCTGCCATGGATCTGGACCCTAGTCATAGTATCCCCTTACTGTGATATGCTCCTGGATGGATGAATGGATGGATAGATGGAGGAATGGATGAAGAAGTCTAATTCCCCACATGGGTATTCATCAATCTCAAGGCCCTGGATTGTAACAGACTGACAGAGGCTTGTAGCTTTTTATGATAAGTACCTAGAGCCAGAACAATGAGACAGAATCAAATGGAGGTGACAGAGCCATGTTAACCCTAACTCACAGAGACAGTGAGCATGCATGTGTGTTAGTCTGTCACACACCCTGGAAGGTCCTCACAGAAATCGATGGTACACAACAACAAGACTGTTGGCAGTATCACCGTTTATGGATCAACGCCTGTCTCTGGATGGTCGTGGGTTCGAATCCAGTGGCCAGCAAGGTAATCATCTCACCACTGGGCCCTCAAGTAAGGCCCTTAACCTTAATTGCTACATGGGCACTAGATGCTGGCTGACCATGTGCATTGATCCCCAGCTTTGACCAAAAGTCATAGATTAGCTATCGATAGATAGATAGATAGATAACTTTATTGATCCTGAAGGAAGTTTAGGGATCCAGTAGCTCAAACATGCAAATTACACATTACTAACATAAACCAATGCACATTCACAGCTTTGCACATCATAGCATTAAGCATTAGCATCATAGCATTAAGCCTGTGCTCCCAGTATCCTGTGGGCCATGAGTGGAGAGCCTACACTGACGATGTGGGACACAAACAGATAGAATCAAAGTCACAGAATTGCTTCTGGGTCAAGAATGCCTTACTGAAGACCTGTCAACTGGACTGTCAGTCCAAACCAGTCTCCTCCAGAGCACTGTGGCAAGAAACTCTTCCTGTCTCAATAGCTGTCCCGTCAAGGTAAATACACAAAAGAGCTGCAATCAATCATTTATCTTCCATTTGAGTGATTATTAATCTGTGATTTACTCTTTAACATTACAGGTGTTTTCACGCAATAAAGAACCGGGACAAGGCTCCCTTCGATCAACCTCCCTGCAATTCATGATAGTAATTCAGAAAACTATTCCAGTTCTCTCCAAAAGACGCTAGACGGCCACCACGTTTGCAGCGAGAGGCTTCAGAAGAGCCCGGGCACGGAGCGCGGCCCCGCGGCCCCTCTTCCCCATTAGCTCACGTCACGTTACGGTAGTAACTCTTATTATTTAACGCTCAGTCTGCGCTGAAACAATCCTACCGTATGATCAAGGAAGTAAAAACTCAGCTGAAGTAAAAGTTGTGTCCTTTATAGTTTTATCTGCAAGGATTTAGTTATGATGAGCTGGCGTCTCTGAATAAAAAAAAAATCACCGAAATGTGTTATACCCTGTAGTTGTGGCGTTTGTACTCACAGACACGTTAAATCTAATTAATAGCAATTAAGAGTTATGTCTGTTAGACACCACGTCACTTATAACAATGATGCACTTAGGGACAGTTCTTAGTAATCTTTGTTATTTGTTATTTGATTAAATTAAACGTTCTTAAAGAAAAAAGTCAACTCAAACCCAGATGAAATGAAGGCATCAAAAGGACCAAGTTATTTTGTCAAAAGATTTCGGGAGGGTGAAACTAGATGAAGATCGGCTTATTGTAAAGAAACGGTCCTATCCCCGTGTTTTTAATGAGCACTTTATATAATGAAACGGGAGCGGGGCCGGCCGGTGGCACCGCGGCGGGGACGCGGCAGCTGGGACACGGCGGCGGGGAGTCAGCTCGGCCCACGGCTCCGCTTTCTCACGCTTTGGGGAGATAATTAGACAGGACGGCCTCAAATAAAAAAGTGGGACTTAAAGACTTTTTTATAATAAATCATTATGGCAATAAATTCTATTCATTGTATCGCCGTGCGTAATTATTATTATTTGTTCTATTTTCTACATAATCTATAAATAAGCAAAACTGCAATTTCTTCTTCTAATTATTATTATTGATTGTCTTGTTATTATTATGTACTCTTCTTGCGCAGTTTATCTGTGATTCAGTTACAAAGACACCAGTTTTCTATTAAATGTATCTTTTATCTCTTTAGTAACAGTTCAGGTGAAAATTGGTACCGTTACAAGTAACAGCGGCCGCCTCCATCTTTCGGACGGCGCTGGTCACTTTCGCCAGAGTAACGGCTTTATGGGGACAAATTGGGCACGAGACGTCCGGTTCCAGCCCTTTTCCAGTGTCAGACTGGGAAGACGTTTTAAAGCAGACGAGAGAGACTTTTTTTCGCCCTACTCGGGCTGCCGATCTCAGGTACTTACAGGGTTTTTGTCCCAGGCGGGAGGTCCGCTGCTTCGGGTACCCGGTCCAGTCCGATGCTGGAACAATTAACCAGGCAGGAGTCCGGGGGTCCCAGGAGCGGACATGTACAGTTGGTAGGACAGGGGCTGCAGCTCGTGCCGCCGCCGGAGAGCCCCGCGGCTCCGATGCTGCACAGCGCACACAGTAGGCTGCAGGCGAGTCCAAACTGGGAGAAACAGACGCCATGTTCTCGCTTGGATACAGTCTGTCCATTTCCACAAGGCATAGCTCACTCGCATCGCATCGCCCTTGCTTTTGTAATTCGTCTCGGACCCGGGGGAAAAAACTGCCTCTCCTCTGAAAGCTTTGCATAAAATTAGGAAAAGGTGGCGAAGAAAATTAAGTCTCGATATTAGTTCTCCCGTTTTTTTGTTTTTGCGTTTAACGGAACTAGCTGAAGTTCTTGGGAAAAAAAGTTGCAGGCTCCACAGCTTAAAGGTTGCGAATAACTTCCTTCCCCCCTTGCCTTCCCCCGGTGCAATGCCCCGCGTCTACACTAGGGCCGCCAGGAGCGCTTTCCTGCGCCTGACGTCCGCCAGCTTCCATCGGAGATGCTGTGCAGGGCAGCAGGCACAAAGCGCCCGGCTACTCGGTACCTCACACCTGGGGAAAACAGGGTCGCTTTAGGCTGGTCCGGGGCCCAGATTCCAGACAGACCCTTTAGCGTAAAGCGTATAGTACTTGATAATTAGGTGAGAGTCCAGGATGACTTGAAACTAATGTAGATCATCTGAATATTGGAAACTGTAGCTTGAGGTAAAATTTTAAGAAGAAAAAAATTATATATGCACAAAAATACACACATAGACAGACAGACAGATAGATAGATAGACAGATATAGGGCAGTAGTATTGAGGTTATGTCCTGAATGAAATGAAGATTATGAAATTATGCTTGATTTGCAACTGTAAAAAAGTTGGTATTCCCATTACATTCTGTTGTTCACTTTCAGTACATTATTCAGTAAATTACATGAGATATGCAACATATCATTATAAAACATGCTTCGTGATGATGATTTTGGTCAATTGTATGTGTATGTGTTCTAAACATGTTTAAGGTAGGCTAGGCTAGGCCATGCTATGATATTAGATTAGGTGTACTGTATTAGAATGCATTTTTGCCTTACGATGTTTTCGCCTTATGATAGGTTTTTCAGAACGTAACCCCATCATAACCTGGGGAGCGTCTGTATTTAGATTCTGAGTACAGGTACATTGCCATTTATCTGGCATCGTCAGACCATGTTTTTCGGAAGTCAGGGCCCGGCGGCAATGTGGCTGTTCCGCCAGGCGCGGGATTCGGGAGGTCAGGGCCCGGCGGCAATGTGGCTGTTCCGCCCGGCGCGGGATTCGGGAGGTCAGGGCCCGGCGGCAATGTGGCTGTTCCGCCAGGTGCGGGATTCGGGAGGTCAGGTCCGGCGGCAATGTGGCTGTTCCGCCAGGCGGGGGATTCGAGTCCCTCTGCATACCTCCCAGGCCACATGACTGCACCAGCAAAGTACAGAAATCAAACATTAGTTCATAATGTTACTTTAGCAGCAATGTTACCAAGTAAACTTCCAGCTGCAGTGGTCTTCCAAACGTCCAGTTTAGCTTCCAGTTCCCACAGATGGCTTCATCTTCAGCCACAGAATCACACTGCTCTCTCTGGACATGCGATGTGTGAACCAGGAAAACACTAAGAACAGAATGCAGGACATTTCCTGTCACCCACGACACAGGGGACATGTTAATGAGGATGGAATTTAAGTGTCCATTTTATACCCTGTACAGTCCACATTCATACCAGTAGCAGCTGTTGAGAAATATGCACATATGCTTATTTGACACTAGAGGGAGCACCAATCTCGGCATGCGTACAATGGGAGCCTGTGCCTGTAGTAGCTGGTCCTGGGGCTTTTAAAATCTGCTCACGGTTGCTATAGTCACACATGGATGTCATTATACTGGAAAATCACCATATTTGAGAAGCTGCATCTCATTGTTTTTAACACCACCTCTTCCTCTCTCTCATGAATCCATTCTTACTCCAGGCTTTCGTTTTTCTCTTTAAGCATTGTTTGCACATCCACCGCTACGTGTTGTGTTCTGCTGTCCCCAGGCGGCCCTCCTTAC
>JAODJW010000094.1:1865181-1880108 GCA_026777045.1 Hyperopisus bebe
TGACCACAGGACGGCCTAACCTGCTGGCCTCAGTGTCTCCGTCACTGCACTGGGGCATGGGATCCACACTGACCACATGACGGCCTAACCTGCTGGCCTCAGTGTCTCCGTCACTGCATTGGGGCATGGGATCCACACTGACCACAGGACGGGCTAACCTGTTAGCCACACCGACACCTCTTACATTCTTTTTGCTAGCAGTGAGGTGTATTTATTGCCGAGTGCTACATCAAAATCAGAACTATCGATCTGGGTTGGGTTCTAAGACAGCTCCAACACCACACTCCACATTCTGGATAGTACTTTATTGTTTTATTGAATTGATGTTAGCACTAAGTGCCTGGATATAATTTACCTCCAAAGGCAGTTCTCAGAAATTATTAAAGAAGAAACACTAATTAGTCTGAGGTTTCAGTTCTATGCAATGTCCAAAAGATTACTTCACTGTGGAGAGGAAAACGATTAGTCTCATAGCCTGATTATAGGAATTGCTCATATTTTCAGAGAAAAAAAATGAGAATATGGTTAAAGACTGTTAGAACAACTACATGTACATTTTGTTACATTTCAGAATTTGACTTGACTTAACATTGGCTTATCAAAGGTGTTAGTTATTATGCTAATAGGCCTCCTTAGTAATGTACGTTTAAATAACATTTCAGGTATTTTTTCTTCATTTTAAAACTGAAATAATTCCCAAGCTTTAAGTATAACATAATGGTACAATATAATGTATATGAAACATGCATTAGTGATCATAAAGGAAACAAAAACTGATTGAGAGTCACGTAACTCATAACTTGTAGCGTTATTAATAACGGAACCACTTGGAGTTGCCGATGAAGGACGCCGACACACTGGTCCTGATGGGATCCGCGTACAGAGAACGATGTCGCCTCTGCCAGCAATCAGAGGCTCAGGGGAGGAAAGCTGGAGTCGCCGTCGTCGCAGCATCATATCATCTCACTGATTCATCTCACCTTTCAAAAGCAGCATCACTGGAAAGACTCCAGGATAGTGATTCTCATACTTTTACCCCATAAGCTGCACTGCATTCTTTTATACCTGCTGAGAATGGATATATATATTAAAAAGCCCAGATGCCGCTCTGCGCTGTTCTTTTATACCTGCTGAGATATAATGGATGCATTATAGTATATTAAAAAATGCAATTAACGCTAAAGCCTTATTTTGTCATACAGTACTTTCCTTAATCCTTCTAGCACTGATTCACTTTTAGAGATTGTTTGTACATAAAAGTAACATTATAAATACCTAATAATAGTAATAATAATAATAATATCATTAATAATAATAATAATAATAATAATAATATATGTGTTACTTACAAGTTCACATTTACATACCTGATTTATATGTATTATTTTTCTCTCTATTCATCATCATTA
Organism: Hyperopisus bebe; assembly: GCA_026777045.1. Lineage (NCBI taxonomy): Eukaryota > Metazoa > Chordata > Actinopteri > Osteoglossiformes > Mormyridae > Hyperopisus > Hyperopisus bebe. Next base: position 1,866,591 of record JAODJW010000094.1, read on the forward strand.
TTATTATTATTATTTTGATCCTTTCCTTAGTTTTTAGTTTCCTTGAATATTTGTAAATAGTCAGCACCTGTCCACCTTGTGTAATATGTTACATGTCAATCATGTCTGCATGCACGCAGACAAATTCTTCGTAAGTGTAACCTTGGTGAAATAAAGTGATTCTGATTCTGATAACTCCCCCATGAAAGTAACGGGGCAAGCAGCACGGCCCCCTCCAGAATGGGGGCGTTATGTGCAAAACAGCAACTCTCAGTGGCTCTCTGGCTTTTTGCCCAGATCTCACACCTGCCTGAGGTGAGTTTCCTGCATTTGTGAAAGACTCCCATTGGCTAAAAGGGGGCCAGGGTGATCTGGCTCATCCAATTATGAGCTTCCCCATGGGAAGGATGACAATTTTTAAGACAAACCTTTTGAACGCTCACACCCAAAGCTGCTGCCTATAAGATCCTCAGCATCTTACAGTCGGGACACAAAATACTGATGCTAACATTATTTTCCAGGTGAGACTGTTGGTTACCGATTCAAGAATCTAGAATAACAGAGCAGTACTGGCGCCATGAAAGCAATAGTGTGTGTTTTTGTAATTATTATATTGTGGGGTCTAGATGTCCCCACAATGTGATAAAAACCTGTAACTTATTACTTTGTGGGGACATTTTTTCAGTCCCCACAAGTGGAAACAAAATTATAGAAAATTGTGACTGCAGTCAATGAAGTAAAAATGCTAGAAGGGCTGTATTTTGTTTGGTTATTTGTGTTTAAGGTTAGGGCTGGGTGGGGGGTTAGGGTTGTCATAGTTGGGATTGTGGTTTTGCCCATAGAAATGAATGGATTGTCCTCACAAAGATATGACTATTAACGTTTGGGTATGTGTTTGTGTGTGTGTGTATGTTTGCCCATTTGTGAGGTGCATGTATGTGTGTGTGTCTGTATGTGCATGTGCCCCGGATGTGTGTGCCCGTGTCAGGGTGCCCATGTGTCTGTATCTGCCTGTATTTGTATGTGTGTGCCCGTGTCAGGGTGCCCGTGTGTCTGTATCTGCCTGTATTTGTATGTGTGTGCCCGTGTCAGGGTGCCCGTGTTTATGTGTCTCAGCAATGGATCAAAGGCAGTTGTCATCAGAGCCGCGAGATGATGTGCCAGTGGCCGTCGAGGTCTGCGGGACGAGCCCCTCCCCCTCCTCGCCTGCAGTGGGGCTGACATTGCTCCCTGCCTTTGACACTGCTTTGCAGTGCCGTGCACTTTCTCTAGGTTCTCTTTCTAGCCAGCCCTACATTTGCAGACGCTTTTATGGGGTCAAGCCCTGGAGATAAGGGCCCTGCTCATGTTCCCAACAGTGAAAGCATACTGCGGACCCTGAGATTTGAACTGGCGACCTTCAGATCACAGATGCAGTGCTCGAACCCGCTGAGGTGCACACAGAGGATGTGCTGGACACCTCTGCCTTCAGCCTCTCCCACTTCTGTGCTGTGGGACAAATGAATCCGGAACCCTGCAGTGGGCAGGACGCACTGTGGTGGGTGTCTGCACCAACCTGTAGGTCCCTCTGTTTCAAAGTGATGGTAGATTAATAGATGCAAATATTGTCTATCAATGCACTTCAAAGAACACCATGACACAAAGGTAATAAGTGCTTTTGTGTTGAAGGACTGACCTTGACTTCTTGTTATCAGGAACAAATTACTTTGTGACAAGGGGGAACTTCTGTCTTTGTCTTGGTAACCTGATGCTCTCTTCGGTGTAGGTAATACTTATTAAACATTCTATAGATGAACACCCAAGGTGTTCATGAGGGCCCATGTTCAGACCCATCTAAAGAATGCCAGTGAACACCGGAATAATTCCCGTGAGGCTTGGAAGAATGTGATGTGGTCAGATGAGAGAAAATTAAGCTGTTTGGCATCAACTCTACTCGCCGTGTTAGGAGTGAAAAGAATGATGACTGTAACCCCAAGAAACACCATCCCTACCGTCAAACATGGAGGTGGAAGCATTATGCTTTGGGGGTGTTTTTCTGCCAAGGGTACAGGACGGCTGCACCGCATCGAAGGAAAGATGGACAGGTCCATGCAGCGTAAAATCTTGGATGAGAACCTCCTTCCTTCAGCCATCCCTTCAGCGGGTGGGTCTTCCAGCAAGACAACGACCCTAAGCATATAGCCAAGGCAACAAAGGAGTGGTTCGAGAAGAAGCACATCGATGTCATGGAGTGACCTAGCCAGTCTCCGGACTTTAATCCCATAGAAAACCTATGGAGGGAACTCAAGCTTTGTGTTTCCAAGTGACAGCCTAAAAACCTTAAAGATTTGGAGGAGATCTGCAAAGAGGAGTGGATGAAAATTCCTGCTAAGCTGTGTGCAAACCTGGTGACCAACTAAAAGAAACATCTGACAGTTGTGCTTGCCAACAATGGTTACTCCACCAAGTACTAAAGCATGTGTTCCAAGGGATCAAATACTTATTTCCCTAAATAAATGAGAAATTGCTTTGTAACTGTTACATAATGATTTTTTCTTGCTTGTTTTGTTGATAATCTATCTTTTGCTGTTAAAATAAACCTACCAGTGAAATTATAGAATCACATTTCTTTATTAATGGGTCAACTTAAGAATTCAGCAGGGGGTCAAATAATTAGATCACATTGAAAGATCAAAGTAGAGTTTTCTGAAAATGAGAAATGTCACTGCTGTTGGGTTATCGAGGTTTATTTTTTTATTCATAAATGCATGCTTTTTTGATCAGGGAATGCAACATACCAGCACTGTTTGCTCAATTTGATGAAAGAGAATGGTGTGTAAAGGAAAAATGGTTCTGAACAGTAATTAATTTTGTTGATATTCCCTGTCAGAACATTGTCACCATTTATGTTCCAGTTTCTACACTTGGATTTCTCAGAGTTATAGTCACATCATGACTCAAACAGCAGAATTTCTTAAAAGTTTCTAGAAATCTGTATTATACAGAAAACACAGACACAGGCACACACACACTCACACACATACAGTACACACACTGACCTGTACTCATATCTTCGTGGAGACTGTCCATTCATCTCAATGGACAAAACCCTAATCCCAGCAATGACAACCTTAACCACTACCCAGCCCTAACCTTAACCATAAGTAACCTCTCATGGGAACTGAAAAGGTGGTCACCACAACATCAAAATAACAGGTTTCTATAACATTCTGGAAAAACTTGGTCCCCACTATGTAATATATATGTGACTGGCCACAAACAAACCTTTTGAATTTAAATCAGCAATTACCTAAGAGCCAATGATTGGATCATTGTTACAGTATGACTCATGTTATGTAGCAGTAACGTGAAGTCAGCTGAGTACCTGGGCTGGATTTCCCATCAATGGATTTTTTCATTCCTAATGGCATGAGCATATTCTAGGGCGATAATGCCAAGATTCACCAGGCTCGAATTATCACAGAGTGGTTCTGGGAGTGTGAATGGATCACCGCAGAGTCTTGACCTTAACCTCATTGAAAGTCTTTGAGATGAGCGAAAGAAGACTTTACAGAATCGTTTAAGGCACTTGTCATCAATACAAGATCATGAGAAATGAACGCAAATCTGGATGAAAAAGCATGTTGAGATGTGGCATAAGCATGTGGAAATAATGCAGTGACGACTGTGCACCATAATCAAAGCTAAAGGTGGTACAAGAAAATATAAAAAATTGTGGGACTTACTTTTGGCCAGGTATTGTAAAGTGCATTTTACAGATGGAATAAGACAGTTAAAATATCATGAAAGACAAGTTTGATTATATAAAGGGCATTTGTTACGCCTAACTGTGTTGTCTCAGCTTTTCTGGCTGACGACATTAAATGCCATGTGGCCATAAGCTGTGCTTGTGTGTGTGTGTGTGTGTATGTGTGTGTGTATGTATGTCTGTGTATGTGTGTATGTGTGTATGTGTGTGTATATGTGTGTGTGTGTATGTGTGTGCATATGTGTGTGTGTGTGTGTGTATGTATGTGTGTGTATGTGTGTGTGTATGTATGTGTGTGTATATGAGTGTGTGTGTATGTGTGTGCATATGTGTGTGTGTATATGTGTGTGCATGTGTGTGTGTGGGTGCATGTATGTATGTGCGTGTGTGTGTGTAGATCTGTAACTGCAATGAAAACACTAAAAATGCAAAAACTTTTGTATTTTGCTTGGTTGCTTATGGTTATGGTTAAGGCTGGGTAGGGGTTAAGGTTGTCATAGTTAGCATTAGCATTTTTCCCATAGAAATGAATGAGTGGTCCCCATAAACATATGTTTACCCGACATATGTGTGTGTGTGTGTGTGTGTGTGCATCTGAATAGGTATGTTTTTCCTTCCATTTTCTTTGGTGAAATAAGGGGATGGGAAAAATGTTGTCATTTCATTATTTAATTTAATTTCATTTCTATAGGTTGTATGACAAGGAGTTTTATGTAGGGAGTATGACATTGGTGACGTTTTGGTGATCACCTGGCTTTAGCCCCCTAGTCTGACAGTGTTATAACACTAACAGAAATATAGGCTGCCTTCAGCTGATTCAGTGAAATGAGCCATATAGAAGCCACAGTTTTAGTGCATCACGTGTGTTAAAGCCATCCACAGCACCCCCTGCTGGATGAGATGAATCCCAGTTATCAACAGCCTCTGCCAAGTAACATTTTGAACTCTGTTACAAAGGGGTTTCGCTGAAGTGAGGTATCATGGGGGCACATACACTGTAGCCAGATAATCGATACTAATGCCGAGATGTGCCCATGCCCAACAAACACACACACTAAGGTTATACAGCACTCATTTGTTCCGCTTCATGCCTCGTTAATCTGTCAGAGGAAGCTTTCAAGCAACCAAGAGGCCAGAGGGAGGATGAGCGTGTGCCGTATAATCATCAGTAACCCAATGCTAATAGTTGGGATGTGTTATACTGACCTGGCAGGGAAGACACCATGACCAGGAAGGTGGTTCACCCACCATTGCACTGTGGCTGTGCTGACCCCTGCGAATTCCCCAAATGTGGGAATCTCCACTGCATCATTTCTGGTAGTGGGGGACTGCGTTTGTATTCTCCCCTGAATTGGGCAGTGGCCGCCCCCAAGCACTGCTCCCCGGGCACTGAATTAGCTGCCCCCTGCTATGTCACATTGTCACATACGGGTTAAATGCAGAGGACACATTTCACTGTTGTGCGCTGTGTGCTGTGGTGTATCAGCAAAGACAACTGATCACCAAATTCTAAATCGTGTGCTGCACACCATACCAGTGGTATTAGCTGGGGTGTATACTGCACAGTAACACCAGTAATCTTTGAGATATGTACTGTACATTGCATTTCTGGGACAGCAGGGATGAGTACTGCATATTGTGACACTGGTAATAACTGGGATACATATTGCAGATTATTATTATTATTATTATTATTATTATTATTATTATTATTATTGCATATACAATAGTTGGGATGAGTACTGCACATGGTAATACTGGTAATTGCTGGGCTGAGTACTGCACATGGTAACACTGGCAATTGCCAGGATGAGTACTGCACATGGTAACACTGGCAATTGCCAGGATAAGTACTGCACATGGTAATACCGGCAATTGCCGGGATGAGTACTGCACATGGTAATACTGGTAATTGCTGGGCTGAGTACTGCACATGGTAATACTGGTAATTGCTGGGCTGAGTACTGCCCAAGGTAATACCGGTAACTGCTGGCATGAGTGCAGCACGTGGTAATACCAGCAATTGCTGGGATGAGTACGGCATATGTTAATGTCGGAAACAGTGTGTGTGCTTTAATGTACATTGTGCTGTGTTTGCTCTGGGCCTCATTGACAGTGGGGGAGGGTTTCCTGAGTGAGCTTCCTGTTGGAGGATGCTAGCAGGAGGCCATGTCATGATGACAGCTTTAATGAAGGTAACATCTTCTGCCATGGGTATGTTTTTATCCACATCTCCATAGCAACAGCGGCACATAATTGTGGTCAGGGGCTTCAGCAGTAAAACACAACTTTTTATGACATATGAAAATATGTTACTTAGTACAAAGCATAAAATCAATAATGAGACTTTTTGATGTTCGTTTTAAGAATTTCTCTAAGTAAAATATCTTTTATTAAGCCCCCAAAATAGAATGCTAATACCTTGAAATGCCGGAAGATAAGATATATTGTTTCAGAACATTTAAAATAAATTTCATTCAAATAATATTCAAAAAAGCCAGGAAAGTGAATTCTAAATATAGAGATAGCCAGAACTAATTTCTGGAAAATGACTATGTAACCTTTTAGACCTTCCTGAACACAACACTGCAAGATATCTGATGGTTATTGATGCATTTCATTTATTTATATATTTAACCAAGCATCCATCTTATAATCGCTTATCCTGATCAGGGTCATGAGCAGTGCACACACTTTTGGGTTTCCAAATGACTGTTTACCTCATCACACACAAGCAGGGTTTCAAATGACTTTTTACCTCATCAAACATAATCAGGGTTTCCAAATGACTATTTACCTCATCACACACAAGCTGTGTTTCCAAATGACTGTTTACCACATCAAACATGAGAAAGGTTTCTGAATGGCAAACAAGGAACAAAAAAATCTAGCAGTTCAGGTGACACCAACTGTCATCACCACCTTATACAGTCATAGAAAAAAATTCAATAATTTTTCAATTTATCAGTATGCATCTGAGAATAATATATATATATATTATTGCAAACTCCAGTCTGGTTATTCCCTTTTTCTTATAATGAAGGGCTTCTTTCTTGCTTTATGGGACTTCAGTCCTGCTTCTAGCAGCCTGATACACACTGTCCTAGCAGTGCACTTCACACCTACACTTAATGTTTCTTTTGAAGGTCACTTGATTTCTTTTGAAGGTCACTTGATGTCATCCTGTGGTTCATGAGAAACTGTCCCATAAGGTCATCTCTGTCATTAGAATGCCACTTCCACCCTCTACCTGGTTGGTTTCTTATCATTCCAAGTATACCCCTGGTTCACCTTATTCTTGTGTACTGGTGTCTTAGAAATTTTGAAACTGGAAGCAACCTGCTGCTCAGCGTAGCCTTCTGTCAGTAGAACCACAATTAAACCAGGATTTAAAAATGCTGATTTGTTTAAAAATATAGAGTGGCCTCTTAATTTTTTTCCAAAACTGTATATAATTTGCTTATATTGGTGAAGTTTTATGCAGTGTGTCCTAACTGTATTAACCATATCAACCATGCATTTACAGAAAACATTCATTCACTAAATATTCTACACCAACGGAAATGTATTCTCTTAAAAAGCAAAAAGCTCAGCTTCCAGTGAGTCCCACTGAATACCACTCCCTCATTATCATGATCATTATTATCATCATCGTCATCATCATCATAATTATCGGCATTCTGCTGTACACTTACCTCATAGAGACTGTTTCTGAATGACAGTCCCCCACACTTCACCTCTGTAACCCCCGGCATCCCTGGTGATGGGCTATGAAGTGGAAAGGTGCACCCCCAGCCAGTGACAGTGTAGATAGCATCCTACAGATTCCCCATCATCCCCACTGTTTCTTTTTTATGATGAAAAGTCTGAAGTTATGTGGGACACATGAGGTCATTGAGGACAGTCCGAGGTCAGGCAGGACAAATCAAGATCATGGACAACAGCCTGAGATCATGAGGGACAGACTGAGGTCATGAGGGACAGACTGAGGTTTTGATGAACAGCCATGGAGTCGCGAAGGACAGACCAAAGTCATGACAGACAGCTTGCGGTCATAGAGGACAACCTGTGGTCATGAGAGACAGACTAAGGTCACAGAGGACAACCCAAGGTCATGAGGGATAGCCTGAGGACAAAAACTACAGCCCAAGGTCATGAGGGACAGACTAAGGTTTTAGAGGACAGTATCAGGTCAATAGGGACAAACTGAGATGTTAGAGGACAGCCCAAGGACAGCCTGACAATATGGAGGACAGACAAAGGTCATGACATACAGCCTGAGGTCATGCAAGACAACCCCAAGTCATAGAGGACAGTCTGAGGTAATGTGGAACAGATCAAGGTCATGGACAACAGCCTGAGATCATTAGAGGCAGGCCAACGTCATAAAGGGCAACCTGAGGGCATGAGGGACAGGTCAAAGTCAAAGGGAACAATCAGAGGTCATGAGGGACAGACCAATGTCATGAAGGACAGCCCGAGGTCAGAAGGGACAGACTAAGGTCATAGTGGACAGTTCAAAACCATGAGGGATGGACCGAGGTCAGGATGGACAGCTCGAGGTCATGGCATATTCCCCGTGGTCATGGAGGACAGCCCGGTCATGACAGACAGTACATAGTCATAGCAGACAGAATGTAATCATGACGGACTGCCTGAGGCTATGGCCAATAGTGCATATTCATGAGCAAAAGCCAACTTCATGGCTTCATTTACAGCCTAGTCCCATGCTGCCTCATCCTCATATGTGATCCCCATAGCAGTGTGTGATTGCCACGCTGCACTTCTTCCGGGCGGAGGGCTGGGGGGATAAAAACTTGTGTCATGCATCTCGACTTCAAAGAAGCCACTTGTGGGTCCATCATATCGGTGGGCCCAGGCTATTACAGTCCATGGGTTATTTCAGACATCTGCCAGACAGCGCTCAGAGCTCATCACGCTTTTTAGGGGGCCGTTCAAGGTCCTGGTGATGTTAGAGAACCAGTCAACCCACTGATGTGCCACATAAGGTCACTAACCAACCAGTTATTAATTTTACAAAAGTAATTATTTGAGCATGGGTCCAGCCCTAATCTTGAGTCAGTGCGCATGTGCGAGTCACAGGGCTATGCGCATGATTTTTACCAAGCATGACATCATTATCAGGAAGTGTGCTTTCTGAAAGTGCTTTTCTCTCCAGGTTTTAAGGGCTGTGAGTGATGCCTCAGACTGGTCAAGGTCATGGAATACAAAAGGGTTATTACATCGAATGATGTTTATCATATATTGGCACAAAGACACTGAGGACTGCATGGTCTCAGTGTCCTATTGTGGAGAAAGACTGAGGACTGGACCTGAAAGCAAAGCCACGGTAAGGGAATTTTCACAAAACAAGAGCACTTTTCCAAACTGGCACAGCAAGGTATGACAATACAGGAAGAAAGTGAAAGGCCTGGGCACATACAGGAAGCGTCATGAGTCGGATGGATGTGGAGATGAATCAAATCAAATCAAATCAAAAAACTTTATTTGTCCCTGAGGGTCAATTAGAGGCACGTAGAGCAGTGTTGCAGAGACACAGAACCAGACATTAAAGAGATAGAACAAATAAAATAAAAATAAAAGATCAGAATAAAAGTAATAATAATAATAAAAATAAAGAAATAAATAATAAATGGTGCTCAATATATACATAAGGTGCAAGATTGCAGTTGCAAGTAAGTAAATTAACAGACTAACATAAGATGCAGAAATGGGGAGGTCAGTAGGTAGTGGGGAACGAGAATGTGGTTCTACCTTTATGGGGATATGAGAATGTGGTTATACCTTTATGGGGATATGAGAATGTGGTTATACCTTTATGGGGATGTAAGAATGTGGTTCTACCTTTATGGGGATGTGAGAATGTGGTTATACCTTTATGGGAATGTGAGAATGTGGTTATACCTTTATGGGGATGTGAGAATGTGGCTATACCTTTATGGGAATGTGAGAATGTGGTTCTACCTTTATGGGGATGTGAGAATGTGGTTGTACCTTTATGGGGATGTGAGAATGTGGTTGTACCTTTATGGGGATGTGAGAATGTGGTTGTACCTTTATGGGGATGTGAAAATGTGGTTGTACCTTTATGGGGATGTGAGAATGTGGTTCTACCTTTATGGGGATGTGAGAATGTGGTTATACCTTGGTTTGGTGCATAAAGACAGAGGGTAATAGTGACTGCAAGTTCAAAAGCTGAAAAGCCCTTGGAAGAAAAGCAGCTCTTCTCCTTTGTGTCCTGCAATCCGGGCAGCGGATTCGGCGCCCAGAAGGAAGCCACATGGAACCTTTGGCAACGGAAAGTGAGAAGACCTGCTGGTATGGAAGAAGTTCACAGAACTGTGAGGGAAGCTAAACAAACATTGTCTTCTGACCTGTTTCTGATGCATCTTATTGTTTGTTCTATCCAGCAAACCCGTCATACAGCTTTCATCTCCACAGAATGATGACGCAGTTTTGTATGCTCAGAGGTGCCAGATGGGCCAGAAAGGGTTACCCTTCTTCTCTGGCTTCTCATGTAGGAACCTCTTAATGAAGATCTTCACAAGGCCGTACTCTGACATTCCAGCCTTGACACTCACATTAACAGCTTCCAAACTCACAGACACCCACATCACCTCCCAGTAGCTCCTGCACACACCGCAACTGCAGAGTGTGGCTCAGTGGGTTATGGTGCAGTGCCTGTGATCGGAACGGTGCCAGTGTGACTGCCAGCGCCGGCAGAGTGGTTTCACTTTCAGATCCTCAGCCCATGAGGGGCGCTCTTTCACACACAGAGCTGGACACTAGGTGGGATTTGGAGATGCTAATTCACTGGATCTCTGAGAAGAACATGCACACTTTATACACATTACATCACCGTTATATCTATGTGATCAGAGTGAATGCTTTTGTCCTGTTGGTTCTCTTGAGAACAGCAGTGATTACGGCTCAGATGGAGATGCTGGTTCATGCCTTCATCTCCTCACATTTCACTTGCTTAAATAAGACCAAACTGCTATGTTTTCAGTCTATTCAAAATGCTGCTAGACTGTTAACACGCTCTAGTATGTGGTCACATATCATCCCCATTTAATTTTCTCTTCATTGGCTTCTGGTAGAATTTAGAATCTGTTTTAAAGTTCTAGCCCCTAGTTACAGAGCTCCAAATGGTCAAATGCAGTATTTTTCTGATCTTCTGCACCGACATGCCACCAGTTGGTTACCCAGGTCGTCTCATCAGGACCTTCTTATTGTTCGTCGTACGAGGCTAAAGACACACGGCGGTCGTGCCTGAGATACTGGAACATCCTTCCTCCTGCTTTGCGGGCTGCTGACACTATTGATGGCTTCAAAAAACAGCTGAATATTTGTTCAGCCTCACCTTCGGTCACCATGTGCTCTCTTTGTTGTTGTCTCTAGTGTTTACTGTCCACTGGAGTGCTAGCTTGTGTTTTTAATCTTCTGTTTGTGGTTTGTCTGTTTTTATGTGTTTTCTATGTCCAGCACTTTGTGACTTTGTGAAAGCTGCTTCATAAATAAATGTCTTCTTTCATTTCTTCCTGTTCTCCTAATTTGAATATTGTTCCTGTGTTCCTGGAGTCTTCATTATTCAGCACACAAATCCCACAACTGCAGAGGCCTATTCTTCTGGCTTCTCCGCATGTCACTCCTGCCTTTTCATTTATAACCCGCCACATAACCCAAAAGCGAACGTCTTCAGCCACGTTCTCCATCGCCATTACATAACTGCCTGTCCAGTGTAGGGTCACAGTAAGCGCAAGTACAAGCCGGAGTACAGGGCAGGGAGCATAATGTATGGGACGCCGGTCCATTGCAGGGGACACATTGACGTACTATGGGCACTTTAGAGACGCTGGTTAGCCCGTCTGTGGACAGCGGAAGGAACCAGGCTTCATATGCAAAGAGCATGTGGTCAGCAGTCAAGCCCTGGACACTGTAACAATCAGGAATCTGAAAGAAAGGTCAATCACACCAAGAAGGACTGTCCTCTTTGCTACGTCCGGGCATGGGCCTGCATACTTACGAAAGAAGGTTTCCCAGACTTCCACAGCTCTACCCCCCCCCCCCCCCCCCCATCCTGTCATTGTTCAGTAGTTAAGATGGATGCCTAACAGACAGCAATCAGCCCAGACCAGCGACCTGTAAGTGGCAGCCCAGAGTAACACCCAGGGAAGCAGAATGGCCGTTTCTTCCATGAAGGCATTTCAATCTCCATCAAATGCGAAATACTTCGTGTTTCCAGAAACAGCAGCTGCTTCCAGAACACAGCAGAACTACCCTAAGCTGACAAAGTGACAAGCTGAGAAACAGATTGTTTCCTCAAAGCCCACAGTAATAATAAAAAGCAGGGGAGTCTGTCTTTGCCTTTCTTTGAGAAGGCAGAGTCAGACCGTCCTGGGGGAGACTGAGGATAAGGGGCTTGCTCAAAGGCCAAACTGTGGGTCTCTGAACCAGCAACCCGCTGCTCACATGCACAGCTTCCTAAGCCAATGAGTCGCTTGCACACCAACCCCCTGTTAGGAACAGAAATTTCTTTCCCAACTGTGGATCAGCATTTAATTTTGTAATATCTAACCACTCAGGTTTGCATGTAATCTGATCTGCATGGCTTCTTTAACACAAAAAAGGACATTGTTGAGTCAAGTTTGGGAATTTGTCATCCGTGGTTAAAGGTCACAAAAGGGAGGCAAATAAAAGCTATGTTTCCACCCCCCCACCGAAACACCTATGCAGGAAATAAGCACAATTACCACCCCCAACCCCCACCCCTAAAACACACACACAGGAAACAAGCAGAATTACCTTAGAAGGCTTGGCACAAATCCATTAAAAGCTTTTTATTAATCCTGTGCTTAAAAGCCTCTGGAAAACAATTCCTGAGAATATGTTCATTTGTAGAATGTGTGTGCAGCTGTGAGTCAGTCAGGCACAGGCTGTTTGGCCCATGCAACGCATGGAAATGACATATTTAAAAGGAGGTGCTATATCAACGCTTTGGACTGTGACCACCGGCTAATCACAGGGAGAGACAGCGGAAGAGGCCTTAACTAGATTGTTAACCAACCCTTAACCACACTGTTCCACCCTCCCCCTCCTCCTGCGTACCTATTCAACTGCCACAGCCAGTGATGGACGCTATTTTCCAGACCTCAGAAGTGGTGCACACGTCATTTTCATACACTAATGCAATTTTTATTGCACTAAATATTCATAATTAGTATGAAAAACCAACGAAGAAAGCATGTGCAGCGATGGCAGATTGCAGAGGGCACTGACTTCTCTGCTGCCCTGCACTGTAGCTTGATTGTCTGAGGATGGGTATTATCACACTGCACTTACTTTGCTATTTGATAGTTATGTCACCGCTTGGGATCTGTTGGCTTTGTCTTGTCCTCAAAAGGAGATTAGCTGACTGGCATCTGAAGGGCTGGCCAACAGCCATTGAGCAGAACTCTGGGCCTCAGCAGGAAGTGAGGAAGGTGGAGATGCAGCAGGTGCACCCCATCAATGCGCTCACTCTACCTCTCGGTCTGTACCTCATCAACACACTTGCTCTGCCTCTCGGTCTGTACCTCATCAACACACTTGCTCTGCCACTCGGTCTGTACCTCATCAACGCACTTGCTCTGCCACTCGGTCTGTACCTCATCAACGCACTTGGTCTGCCACTCGGTCTGTACCTCATCAACGCACTTGCTCTGCCACTCGGTCTGTACCTCATCAACGCACTTGCTCTGCCACTCGGTCTGTACCTCATCAACGCACTT
>JAODJW010000094.1:1987692-2002733 GCA_026777045.1 Hyperopisus bebe
CTCCCCTGGGCGAGCAGTGCCCCCCTCCACCCATTGCGCCGTGAGCCGAACACAAAGGCACAAAGACACAGTCTGGCCCCCAGTGAATGAAAATGTCAGCCGGTCGTCGCCCCCTCCCTCAGTGAGGTCACTTTTGTTGGCCTGAATCGCAGGGTGTTCTTTCTCCCACAGCGCAGCACTGCTGGGATGAGGGCCTGCTGGTGGGATGAGGGCCTGTTGCCAGGATGAGGGCCTGCTGGTGGGATGAGGGCCTGTTGCCGAGATGAGGGCCTGCTGCCAGGATGAGGGCCTGCTGGTGGGATGAGGGCCTGTTGGAGGGATGAGGGCCTGCTGCTCGGATGAGGGCCTGTTGCAGGGATGAGGGCCTGTTGCCGGGATGAGGGCCTGTTGCAGGGATGAGGGCCTGCTGCTGGAATGAGGGCCTGTTGCCGGGATGAGGGCCTGTTGCCGGGATGAGGGCCTGTTGCAGGGATGAGGGCCTGTTGCCGCGATGAGGGCCTGCTACTGGGTGCTGAGTGAAAGCCGTGTGTGTAGGTGTGTTGGGCTGTGTGGGAGAGCAGGGTAGCCCTGGGTGTGGCTGAGTTCCGGCCCTGCGGCTCTCCGTCGGCCCCTCACCTCATCATCTTCACACCCTTATCTTGCAGCTATTCCCTATATATTCAGTAGTGGATCAGAACCCGCCTATCACTCAGTCTCAGCGCTCTGTTGGGTGCTGTGTGGCTCAGCCCATTAGACTGCTGCGTGTGCAACTGGATGGTTGCTGTCTGAATCTCAGGGTCACAGAGTGATTTCACCTTTGAGCTCCATAGTAAGGCCTTAGAGTTCTCAGTTGCTCCAGGGACAACCTCACCTTCCCTGCGAGAGCGAACGTTACTTTGCTTAGACACGTCTGCTAAGTGTAATGTAGCTGTGATCACTAGCAGTCTGGCTTGAGGTTGGTTGTATTGTCAAAACAATCCTGCTTTCAGTGACCATCGGTGCGAAGGCTGCAGCTAGGCAGCAGGCGGAGCAGGTTCAGGCACCATATCACGCCTGAAGGACACAGAGGAGACACAGCACAAGCCGCAGAAGGTGCCGCCGGCCAGAGCTCACCGGGGGTGACAGCTGACCGCCGGCACAGAATCCTGCCTGGAAAACCACCGGCAGCCACATGGGATGAATTCAATTATGGAAGCGGAACGTGAACAAGATCACATGGTGGGGGGGTACTGCAATCTTTATGGCAGAGGCCCGCAAGTGAAGCAGGCCTGCTTTGTCTGATCAAAGCCAGTTCCATTTTGTGTGGGTTCTCTGGGAATGGCAGGTTGGGGCGTGTGCGTGTTTGTGGGCATGTGGGTTTTTCACACATCAGCACCACATCACCAAGAGCACAGTCCCTGAGCGTCATCAGGGTCCCAGAAATGCATGAAGTGTATCGGTGCACGAGTGTAAAGCACGAATGCACGAGTGCAAACACATACAGCCCCCCCCCCCCAGCCTTAAAATGTCCCCCCCATCCACCACAATGGTGCCTTCATGTGTGACAAAGACCAGTCCAGACATGAGTCACTGCCTGGGGGTGGGGGTGTTTGTCACCCACAATTAGCTGATTTTTATCTCAAACCAAGCGATGAACAAGATATTGTTGAGTATTTTATCAAAGAACTTCACCTGAAAAGTGTTCTGTATAATACTGGATTCATTTTCTCGAAGTGGAGGAATGATCCGGCACTCTTCACTCCCTGACTGTGAACATATACACGGATCCACAGATACTTGATGTTAGGTGCTGTTCCAGCTCTGAAAGTCAGTAACAAGGACGTGATTTGAATTTGATGTACCTATAGGGAGCCAATGAAGAGATATAAGGAGAGGTGTCACATGAGGGCATTTTTCCTGATTGAATACCAGGTGTGACGAGGAGCAGGCAAGGAGTTGAGCTACGGTGACCAGATAATGTCAGGGAGGACAATTTGAGCCACTTCAGGTTTTACAAACTACTTGAAAACTGAAAGACTGTACTTGGCTAAATAGTTTAGTTCTTCCTTTGCTTTGCCTGGTTTGTTTCCTTGATTGACAGACTCATCCAGCTGTTTCACATTAACATTAGTGACACATGCATGATTATAGGGGACTGACCAATCAGCACGCAGCAAGAGCTGAATGCTTAAGTGAAATCCAGGTTCTTTTAATTGAAATGTTAGTTTACAAATCCTGTTTTAGCTCAAAGTGTCCAGGATGATGTGGATTATCTGGTCACCCTAAATTAAGCTGCATATTGCGATACATAAGGTCTGATTTTCATGATGTGACACCAAGTGAATCTACGTGATTGAGAGATAACTGCAGTGTGAACAGCAAAGAATACCTGGTCATGAGTCAGTACGCAGGGTGCCCAGAATCCCTTGGCAGAGGCGACCTTGATGATTAAAGCTGGACCGTCATGTCATGTTGAATGCTGAGGTTGACGGGAGGCAAGAAGCTTGGCCTTCAAAACGTTCATTGGAACTGGCAATCCCTCATCCAGGCTGCGTACCATGCTAGCCAGGCAGATAGGAGTCTGAGTTGCGACTGTGGGGTCCCTTGGAGGGAAGGTCAGGTAGTGGTGGATGTCATCAGTGTAGCAGTAGTCAGAGAAGCCATGCTTGCACGCCACGTAGATAAAGATGATGTCGCCTAACCAAGCAGATCAATGAGTGATATGCCACAGTGCAAAGAATTATGTGAAATAATTAAAAATGGATCCAATAAGGATTCAGTCTCCAGTGACAGGTTTAGGGACTATAAGGCTGCAGTGCCAGTTTAATTTCCATTGACCCGGGCGTGTCCTCGATTGTCTGCCTTTTCCTTCAGCTAATAACGTCAGTTCAGATTGTCATACGCCTCAGTCCACACCCCCCCCTCCCCCCAGTCCCAGCCCTGTGTTCCTGGATGCATAGAACACCCCCTGGCTCCCTCACTCTGGTTCACGCCACCCTGGCGTGGGCCGTCAGTGGACAGGGGCGTCCTTGAGGCTGCCCCCCTCCACAGACACACGTACACAGATGCACACACACATGCATCTTACTACTGTGTCAGCTGCTGTTCTCATCCTGGTTGCCACGGATAACAAAGCATGCTCATTTTTTTTTCAGGGGAAAATGGCAAACAGGTGTTATGGGATCAGTGGGGGGTCTGAGATGAAAATGGTGTCAGAGGGTAAGGAACAGACAAAGAGAGAGGGGGGGGAGTGCGAGGAGAACATGCCAGGGCTGGCAGAAAGGGATTGGGGAATGAGAGACAGAGGACCATGAGCGATGGTAGGATCCTTTTGAGCAGCCATGCTAGAGACAGGGCAGGGGGGAGAGGCTATAGGCCCTGCAAGGGCGTAAAGGACACAGCCACTGGCTCTCAGCCCTGATGTCTCACCTTTATCGGCTCACACTGCGCCAGAAAACCCCCTTAAAGAGCATGGCTGGGTGAATGCATGAGTGCATGCATGTGCATGGGCACATGTGCATATGTATGTGGAAGTGTGAGCATGTGCCCGGGCATGTGTGCGCATGCATGCGTGTGGGCATGTGCGTGTAGGCATGTGCCTGGGCATATATGTGTGTGTGGGTATGTGTGCATGCATGTGTGCATGTGAATACTGGCATGTCTGTGCTCACACGCAAAACATCATGACTCCGTACACTGTTCCTGACATGGTTACCCTAAAGCTGGCTTACAGGCCAGCTAAATGTGAGGCCCCAACTCCGCAAAGCAGAGCGCTGACTTCCTCCACGCTGTCATTACGCGGGTGAGCCAGCCCATATCATCGAGTGCATTTGTCACCCAGAGTGCCTCCTTCTTTTCTCCAGTCTTTCACAGCTCCCTTGCTTTCACTGCCTGATTTTCGTACAGGACCTGGGAGAGAAGCCACTCCGTCACAGTGGCAGCCAGGAAGCAGACAGTCACACGTCTGTATCTGTGCTAGACGAGAGACAAACTGGCCTGGGGTCCCTAATGGAAATAAGTGAACGACAATAATCCAAGGCTGACACTGATTATTTTATATTAATGGGTTAAAAGGTTGACACCAGTTATTTTATTTATGACTTATGGGTGTCTTCTGGCATGACTCCTGTAGCTGAGTCCTAACTGATTCTGGAAGAGTTTTCTGTTCATGTGAAAATGCATTTCGCTCTCTTGACTGTGACACAGCCCAGCTCTGAAAGGGGCCCCTGTCCCTTTTCCACATTACCTTTTCCCCTCCTCTATCCCCCTTTTCCCTTCCTCTTTTCCCCGTCCCTTTCCCGTACTACCTTTTCCCTTCCTCTTTCCCCCGTCCCTTTCCCACATTACCTTTCCCCTTCCTCTTTCCCCGTCCCTTTCCACATTACCTTTTCCCTTCCTCTTTCCCCCATCCCTTTCCCACATTACCTTTCCCCTTCCTCTTTTCCCCGTCCGTTTCCCATATTACCTTTTCCCTTCCTCTTTCCACTCTCCCTTTCCCATAGTACCTTTCCCCTTCCTCTTTTCCCTTCCCTCTGTTCTTTTTATCTTAGATTGATTTACAGTATGTTCTGTGAACCTTCACAGGTCCTCACACTCCTGTTTCTGTGAGTGTGTAAGTGTTAGTCCCTGGTTCTCACTGCCACCATGACTTCATTCATGCATAAATTATTCAGTCTCGTTACTTTGTTTGTCTTTCTGATGCTCCCGTCACTTTTTCCTCTCTCCAGCCTCATCCTCCTTCTCTTGGTGTCTTTCACTTTCATCTTCTGCATATATTTCCATAGCATTGGACCTTCTATGTAATTTGGCACTGGCCATCTCGTCACCTCAAAGTATCTGCTAACCTAGTCTTCATGCTCTGTACCTTCCCAGCCAACATCTTGACTGTGATCATCCTCTCCCAGCTGGTGTCACGTCGTCAGAAGTCCTCCTACAACTACCTCCTGGCCCTGGCTGTGGCAGACATCTTGGTTCTCTTCCTCATCGTCTTTGTAGACTTCCTGCTGGAGGATTTTGTCTTAGGCATGCCATTGCCATCCTCGCTCAACAAGGTGGTGCAGGTGCTTGAGTTTTCCTCTATCCACACCTCCATCTGGATCACTGTGCCACTCACGGTGGACCGCTACATTGCAGTGTGCCACCCACTAAGATACCACTCTGTCTCCTACCCAGCCCGCACACGCCGTGTCATTCTGGCTGTCTACCTGGGCTGTCTGCTCTCCAGTGTCCCCTACTATTGGTGGCCTGACCTGTGGCTGGAGCCGGTGGGTGTGGCTAAGAGTGGCGGGGGCAGGGCCAGCAGTCTGGGCCAGCACATTCTGGTGTGGGCACACTGTGCTACCGTTTACCTGGTGCCCTGCTCCATCTTCTTCACCCTCAACTCTGTCATCGTGCATAAGCTCCACCGGCGCAGCTGCTTCCGACTCCGAGGCTACTCCACGGGCAAGACCACCGCCATTCTCCTGGCTATCACCTCTGTCTTCGCCGTGCTGTGGGCACCACGTGTCGTCATGATCCTCTACCACCTGTACGCAGCGCTGCCCTCGGCGCCGGGCCCGGCCCGCCTGCTCCACCTCATCACCGACGTAGCCAACATGCTGGCACTCCTCAACACCGGTGTCAACTTCTTCCTGTACTGTTTCATCAGCCGCCGCTTCCGCGTCATGGCAGCTGCCGTGCTGCGGGGCTTCCTCCGCTGCCGCAAGCAGCCGCCACCCTTCTACGCCAGCCACAGCTTCTCCATCACCAGCAGCCCCTGGATCTCACCCGCTAACTCTCACTGCATGAAGATGTTCGTCTACCACTACGACAAAAACGGCAAGCCCGTGTGCATCTCCTCCTAGACCCTCCTCCTCTCCTATTCCTCATCTCTATGCTCTCACTCTAGTGCTGATTCAGAGCTGAGGTTGGGAGGCATGGTTATGATTGCACACCTGTGATTGGTCAATTGGGACCTTGTGATCCAGTTAGGGCTAGCAGAGAGGCCTCAATCTCTTCTGCACCCTGAAAGCCCTGCCACTGATTCACCAGCAGCAGACACACAGGTGTTCGAGGTGGGCGGCGTCTAACTAACTACCAACATCAGCACTGAACAAAAGAAAGCATGAAGAGGCCGGTGACCCACGAGGGTCATCGGTTCTGACCCAGTTTGTCCCAACTGGTCCTGTGCAGCCACCGACCACTGGGCTGACATCATACCCCCTCGTTTTCCCAGCTTACCTGGGCGTCTGCTCCTCCTCGTAGGAGTTGTCTATGGTGCAGCTGCCTTTTTTAACTCTCTGAGATGCTGGGTGAGATTACAATGCGGCAGAGTGTAAAAGATCCCCAACAGCAACTGCATCCCTCCAAAAAAAAACATGTGACATCAAAGAAAATCAATACCTACCTGAGGTTCCCTTTACCTTTCAGGAGGCACTGCGCTGCCGTGTGGCCTGTCAGGCTGATAACATTCCCACCCCGTCCACAGGCAAAGGCCAGGATATGCAGTGCCCCTTTCGCTACATGGCCCCTCGAACCCGTGTCGGCTTCTATCTATGTGTTGGGCCATAGTTACAGCAAGCCCGTAGTGCATGAAATAGCCCCTTCACACAGTCGTAGAACACTAGGTGACTGTTATATGTGCTGTTAATGCAAAAAAAATAAATCCATGTTGAGAAATCCGATTACTGCATATATTACAATAATTAGTGTTAAGACACTTTCTCTCTGTGCTCATTATCTTGTAATAACTGATAGCACTGCTAAGTAGGAAGAGGTAAAAGGAATCCTCTGCAGTTAGTCAGTGGTGTGTAATTTTTAGACCTTAATGAATGTACTGACAGTGCAGCAATACTACGATAACTTCAGTTAGTAGCATCTGTATCCTCAGCGTCGGCATTTGTAGCCTTTTGTCTGAAAAACGCCTGGTAAAGACCAGGTGGCCAGAGTCAGAGCGCCAGTCATGGATTCAGAGGCAGGATAGGAGGACGGCACTTAAAACATCAAAACACAAATGTAAACAAATGTAGACTCAGTTCAAAGATGCTTCTGCATTTCCCCACAGCAGATGGGACGCACTATAAGGAAAACATTGCATTCCACATCAACAGATTGAGGTCTGTAATGATTCATCCAGAAACTTCTGTTCTTGGGCAGCACATGAGAACATCCCTCCCACAGCCCATTTCCCAAAATCTCCATCTGTCACAGCAGACTTCATGCACCAAGCGGTGACAAGCCCCAAGACAGACATCAGTGTCAATCCAGCTGCTCTCTGTCGACACTCTTCTGACTGATGATCTAAGCTGTCACCTTGGCCCGGACCAAATAGGTCGTTTAGCAGGTGGAGAAGAATAAAGAAGTGCAATGGAAGGGCGGCTGGTGCGGTAGAAGTGCACGTCGTGTGGGGGGGTCGCTTGCCACAGGGCCAGTCGTGAGCCATCACCCCCCACACAACGGTACGTAACTCTGTACCGATATTCTAGGAACACAAAAACTACACAGAATTAAAGTCAAGAATCACAGTCAGAAAGAGAGGGAAGTGGAAACCAAGCAAAAGGGACAGAAGGAGGGAGAGAGACAGAAGGATTGTGAAAGGTGTTCATGGTATTAGGACAGTCTGAAGGGCAAACATGACGACAAAGTGTTTGCAGTTTTTTTTATTATACTTTTATTGCTTTGAGTTTCTTGGGGGGTTTTTTGATGAGGGAGATTACGATCTGTGCCTGAATTTTGCCGGGAAAATCCGTGGCATCTATTTCCTTGACACGAACACCTGAATGTGCGCACTTTCCCATCCAGCCATTTTGCTCTTTGTACTTGCCATTAAGGTGAATCACCTCTGGAGGGGGGGCAGTCCCCATAACAACAGTCCTGGCTGCACGGCAGACGGACGAGGTGGGAGGTGCAGGGGACGCAGACAAGGCCCCAGTGTCAGAGGAGAGGGGAGGCTGTGACAGAAATGAGAGGCTTCGGCTGCAAGTGATGGAACGTTTAATCATTTTTAGACTTAGATCTTCCCTGCAGCTTCGGCTACTTGTATGAAACACTGCTCCAACCAGTTTAATCAGTGGCTAAACAGTGTTCATAGCCAAAAGGCTAATACAGCCCAGCCCAGCCCAGCATGTTATCCTGGTGTGAAGAGGCTGCAGGTGCTGGCAAATCCAGGCTGACAGCCCCTCGCTTGTCCTCTTGCCTTCCTCCATGGGAGAGTGTGAGACCTGGTGAATTTTATTAGTTTTTTTTTTTTTTTGAGGGTCTCACGTGCACCAGCAATATCAATTATGTGGGAATGTCTGGCTGGCCTCCTGGTGCACAGCCTCGCCGGGGGGCCCTCGGATCGCGCTACGTGGGCCCCCCCAGACGTGTGTACGTGAGAAAGCATGCGTGCATAGACAGACCGCTGGGACACCAAGGGATTAGATTCACACTCGCGCCGCCCTCCCCTTCTCCGGCTCTCCCTATTGCCTTCCCATGCCAGCCCCTGGCCGCTGGGTATAAAGCCCGCCACTTAGCCTGTTCACATATCCATCCCTAAATACTCCCTAAAGCCCAGGATTGTATACCTATGTAGATCCATTACGAATGTATCCATCTCCTCCTAAGGTCCAGGCTCCTGTCAGCTGCCTTTTTGTGGGTTTCTCAGTGTAGGCTAATGGAAGACATGTTTATTTATTCATGAGTATATGCGCACGTTTATTTTTACACTTATGAACCCAGAGACGGATACGCTTGCTTCACCCAAACACAAGAGCGCGGTTTACAGGTGACTGCAGAGCCAAGGTTGGGAGGGGGGGGTTGTCATCATGATGAATGTTGGGGGCACAGCTTGGGCGTGGCTTAGAAAAACACATAATCCTGCCCTGATGACCTTGGTCCCAATGGCCCTGAACCGGCAGCTGAGGACGTCATCGGCGCTCTCTGGCCTTAATTAGAATGTGCAGCGGGGTTTTCCGGCGAGGTCAAGGAGATGTCATGCTCCTGTCTCACCTCATCGCAAGCTGCTGCCGGTTCTCCTGCCTACATCACTGGCAAACTGGCTGTATTTTTATGTATTTATTTAGAAGCCAGATCCAGTGCAATATAGTTGTTCTCTGGGTTGTACGGCAGACAGTAATTTGACTTTCTCTTCCATCTCCCTTTGAGGCGATTCAGAAGTAAGCGACAGATTTTGGTCAGGTGATTCTGACGGTCTGTCACGGCTTCCGCCATTCCTCATTCTGCCAGTCGGTATCATCTTCACGACACGCCGTTCATCGCACTTAACAGAAGTGCTGGATCTTTGTCTCCAAAGCACAGGCTGAATAGATTGTGAAAAGTCTGAAATACAACCTCCGACGCAGAGAGTTGGAGGTGATATTGACACCATTCATAAACGCGGCAGCAATGGGGCCTGTGACGAATCGACCGCTTCATCTGAAAGTGTGACTGTGCCGCAGCAGATTTACTCTCGCCAATGACATGGTGCAGGGTGGAGGGTGCGTGAGGGGTGAGGGTTATGTCTGTTTTATGGCCTCCTTCTCCTTGTGCCTGAACCAGGCAGACTTGAGTTGGAGAATTTTGTACTGTATGAAAGCCAGATGGCTGGGTGCAGTTCAAGGCATCAGAGAAGTTCGGAGCCACACCACAGGAATCACACACAGCCCAACGCACACCCCAAAGATACACTCAGACAGACCGCACAGCCCAAAGATACACTCAGACAGACCACACACTCCAAAGATATACTCAGACAGACCGCACACCCCAAAGATACACTCAGACAGACCACATATCCCAAAGATACACCAAGACAGACCATACACCTCAAAGATACACTCAGACAGACCGCACAGCCCAAAGATACACTCAGACAGACCGCACACCCCAAAGACACACTCAGACAGACCGCACACCCCAAAGATACACTCAGACAGATGGAAATGCTCACTCTAATTTACAGATAGATAACACACAACACCACACAAACAGACACACACACACACACATTCTCTCTTGCCTGACTGTGGTTCAGTTTGCTGGTTTCCTTCTTCTTAGGTGCCATTTGTCTCAAGAATCCACAAACTGTAAAAGCTGTATGAATGTTTGTACAGTTGACAACACAATTTGCAAATCATAGTTCTCCAATGGACAGAATTTTTAATAAAGATTTTCAGTTTGATTTCAATTCCAAAATGGCTGCTGTTGGTTTCTTGAATCTGTCATTTTTTCTCTCTTCTCCCAGAGTGGCTTCTGGTTTCAATCAACAGTCAGTCACATCATCTTTCCCTGAACAATGAAGCGTATTTGTGTCTAAGCTGTTAGTCATGTCCATGGATTTTGGGGAGATATTTAGAGCACCCTGGAACTTCCAAATGTCTGGACTGTCCTGCACACTTTTGTCCCTCCAGCATTTTAATTAAAGTCTTTGTCACTTAATGACAGAAGTGGACAGTTCAGGTCCATAAAGAACAAATCCAGACTAAGAATTTGTTTCAACCAATTAGATGAGTGCTCTGTGACTCTTACTCATTATGCTCATCTGGATGGTTGAAACAAAATCTTGGTCTGGATTTTACTTTCTGGACCTGAACTTTCCACCTCTGGTTAATGGTTATAGATAATATGTGGGAAATTGGGTGCAAAGAAAGAAATGGAAAAGCAGACATGTGACTTTGTCATGTGTCACACAAAACCCACCAGTCTTATCATTCAGAATGCTTCACAGAAAGAAAGGACCTGCAACCATCGCAGTCTTCTACAGTTCTTCTAAAGCCTCTGTATCATCATATCATATTTAACTTCTAATCGATTGACATACATGGCCATCTGTGAGAGATGAAGAGAAGAGAAGGAGGGAAAACTAGCACTCAACAAACAGTAATAAAGACAGATAACCCTGAAGATCCGGGGATGTACATCAAAAGAGGGCAGCTCAGTCTCCCGTATCATCAGACACCCTCAGCCTCACCTTCTGCACTTCTCATTTCACTTGCTTTCCTGTCCCCAACCCCCCTACCACCTTTGGTGCAGAGATGTGCACTACAGCAACATGGGCTGGTCAGGGTTTCCAATATTTCATATTCAGCTGAATATTCCGTGCCTTTCTCAGGTGTTTTTGTTTAGAAGTACCTGCTGCAGAGTTTTGATCAGTATATTTGATTTGAAGAATAATGATAATTCATGACAGCTGGGTTCACTTGGATTTTTCACCAGTGGCTAGTATATTTATGTCTTATGAGGTAAGGGTTAGGGTTAGGGTTTGGTCCTGTGAGGTAAGGGTTAGGGTTAGGTCCTGTGAGGTAAGGGTTAGGGTTAGGTCCTGTGAGGTAAGGGAGATTATAAAAAATATAATAAATTGCCTCTGCATGAAAAATAATAACTCATACCAGCTAGATTGTGCCTTCTTAAGCAACCAGCCCTCTATGTCATTGTCATTTGTTACTTATGTCTTTTTCCTTTCTGACTATCTAATGTCAAAATCCCTCAGATTCCTTCAACACTTCACTTATCTCTCTCTCCATCCATCCATATTCCATACTTGCAGAGGTTCAGGGTGATCTCGTGTTTTTAATGTTTGCACATGTGTTGAAACTTGTTAAGAGACACTCACTGGCAGTGAGTCAGATGGGGGTTGTCTTTGTGCTCTTATGTTACACTTGCTAATTGGTTGTTTCCTTTTGTGATCAGAGATGATGGACCATTAGCCGGGAGATCCTGGAGATCCTCGTTCTCTGCTCAGCAGTGGGATGACACTGGGGTGGGAGAAGGCTGGGTTGCTGGGATATACAGTACTTCATGCGAGGCGATGCTTTATGCAACGCGACATGAACGCAACGCAAGTAGTGTACTAACTGTAGTGTGCTAACTGTAGTGTACTAACTGTAGTGTGCTAACTGTAGTGTACTAACTGTACTTGCAGGTGAGGTTTACCTATATCTGGAGGATTAAAGTTCATGTCTACCGGGTGCAGTGCGCAAAAACCATTTTGGTCAGCTCCTTCGTTTCTGGTCTCACTTGTTTTGTATGAGGTTGTGACATAAGATGATGTGCACTAGCTGCTTCCTCAACGATCGAGTCGCTAATGTTTTAATACTGCTGCAGTATTCTCTGTATTCTAACCACTGCTCCACATCGTACTTCACTCTGCCACATATCACTTTACTACACCATGCTGAATGTAGCATTGTATGTTGTTAGATATCTCGTAATAGGACCTATACCAATATAGATGTTCTACTGAAACTTAAACCCCACGCTCTCGACGAATTTCATAACTAAGATTCATAAGATTATAATAAGATCGTAACTAAGATTTATAACGGAACTGTACTGAAAAATAACGTTGCTTATGAAAGTGGAATTTGGAGTTAGTTTCATTGTATTTTGCTGCACAACCTGGACTCCAACCTGCTACTGACCTTCTACCGCTGGTCCATCGAGAGCCTGCTGACATACTGTATCACAGTGTGGTATCACAGTGCTGTATCACAGTGTGCTATCACAG
Organism: Hyperopisus bebe; assembly: GCA_026777045.1. Lineage (NCBI taxonomy): Eukaryota > Metazoa > Chordata > Actinopteri > Osteoglossiformes > Mormyridae > Hyperopisus > Hyperopisus bebe. The sequence goes on from JAODJW010000094.1 coordinate 2,000,114, forward strand.
TGCGGTATCACAGCGCTGTATCACTGTGTGGTATCACTGCGTGGTATCACAGTGCTGTATCACAGTGTTGTATCACAGTGTGTTATCACAGTGCTGTATCACAGTGTGGTATCACAGTGCTGTATCACAGTGCGGTATCACAGTGCGGTATCACAGTGCTGTATCACAGTGTGGTATCACAGTACTGTATCACAGTGTGGTATCACAGTGCGGTATCACAGTGCGGTATCACAGTGTGGTATCACAGTGCTGTATCACAGTGTGGTATCACAGTAATGTATCACAGTGTGGTATCACAGTACTGTATCACAGTGTGGTATCACAGTATGGTATCACAGTACTGTATCACAGTGTGGTATCACAGTGCTGCATCACAGTGTGGTATCACAGTATGGTATCACAGTACTGTATCACAGTGTAGTACGGCAGCTGCACCATGGCAGACAGGGAGAGGCTTCAGAGAGTAGTAAAGGCAGCACAGAAGATCATCGGCTGCCCTCTCCCCTCCCTGATGGATATCTACACCTCCCGCTGCCTCAGCAGAGCAAAAAGCATCGTCAAGGACAGCTCCCACCCTGGCTCTGATCCGTTTGACCTGCTGCCCTCAGGGAGGCGCTACAGGTGCATCACAGGAAGGACAAACAGACTCAAGAACAGTTTTTTCCCATAAGCCACATGTAGCGCCCTCACCTCGATCAGCTTCTGCGCTCCGTGTCTCGTGTTCTGCACACATAAAACTGTTCCCTAATTGACGACACTGCACACGTTTTCTTTCTAAAGGAATATAAATTTATTTCAGTAACTGGTTGCCTTCTTCCCTCGGAACGTAATTTGGCACCGAAACTATTTCTACAATAAGATGTCACCTCTACAAATTTATAATTCATCCAATTAAACTCCCTATATAATTAATAAATTTATTTATAATTTGGGCATGTCCAAATTCATAACTTAATCCATTTTTCCTTTTTCCAATTAATGCAACTGTATGCGACTTACCTCCAGCAAGAGATCTTTACTTCTGGTGGAGGGCAAACCGTGCCGACACTTAAGCGGAGGACGACTCCGGAAACTACGTGGCAGTTACGTCAGAAGTGCAGGTGCTTCTTATAAATGTAGTCTCATCTGCAGCAAAATGAAATAATTACAAAGAAAACAAAACTAATAATTTTGGTGAGTTCACAATGAATGTTCTCAACATATAGCCACCCTGAACGTACACATGCACTGACTGGACAGTAAACTACACAGTCTAACCCCCAGCCCCTGGACTTCCTTCTATCAATTGTGCAATATCCAATATCTAAATGGTATTGATAACTGTGCAATACCGTATACTGTGCAATATCCAGGATCTAAATGGTATTGATAACTGTTATACTGTGCAATATCACATGATCATTATTACCATGTAATACACTGCATATCACATTGTATATTCATATATTTAAAACCCTATTCAGTTATTTATTCCAATGTATATAGCGCTGCAGAACATATGCATTTATTTATTGTTTGTCATGTGTTTTACATACATGTTTGCACTGAAGGTGCTGCTCTTAATCTCATTATACATGTATATAGTGACAATAAAAAGCATTTATTCATTCATTCATTCATTCATTCACATTTCGAAGACGCTGTACACAGACACAATAGTGCCTGCAATATTTTTTTCTCTTGCCTTTGAAAAAAGTTCTTCCCGTCATTCATTCTTAAAAAATCAGATGTTACATTAATACTAAATACCGTATATAAACACATAGTCCAGTGACAAAAGGTGACTATGCTGCCCCCCTCAATTATCTCTGGTACTGCATTTCCCGTAGGTGTCGCGTTACCTCCTCACATAGGTGCACCAACGACGCATGGAATGAACGTAGGAAACGCCTGGAGGCCATGATGCGTACACATATGCGTTCTGGTGTAAATGCGCAGCACACCAGAGCTGCCCATATTGCACATGCACAGGACAGAATCTGTTGACCACGTCCATTACATCTTCAAATGCAGTGTGTTGATGACACCTGGTGGCGAGAACCTGACAATGCAGCCATCACAATTTATTCAAACTGCACATCACCTTCAGTGGTGCTTCAGCAGTTTCTACAAGTTGTGAATACTGAAGACATGCATCCGAAAATGAAAGTATTAACTGGTAGGTGAATACAACTTGCAATAAATACAGCAGAAAGTTAATATTACATAACAGACCATGGGAGGGCTGCTTGTAACCCTAGTACACATTCTGATTAAGAAGGTTGTCTGAAATGGATAAATAAACAGTCATTTGGGATAATTCTGATGTGGGGAACTGCAACTGCTATGCTGAAATAGCCTTAAGACATTAACGCAATTTACAAAGAGGTCAAATTACTTTAGAAAAATTGCCATTCTACTGATTTCCACCAATTCTGTCAATGGGCAGTACAAATATTCCAAGCTGGCAAATCAGACTCAAGCACTGCTGGTGTAGTGGGTTTCACATTGGTTCCTTGGGCATTCTCAGGGTGTTTTAGAGCCACAGTTAGTACTCAGGGTGTAGGATCATGCAAGGTTCTGAACATACCAATTTTCTCCAGATCTGTCAATAGGCAGTACAAATATGCTAAGCAGGCGT